>PVIW01007557.1:0-71298 GCA_004026585.1 Noctilio leporinus
CCAGTCAGTGAAGGACAAATACCATATGATCTCACCCATTACAAGAGAATAATGAACAAAACTAACAACAAGCAAAACAGAACCAGATATAGGAACAGTGAATAGGCAGTGGGCAGGGAGAAGGGTGTTGGGGGGAGGGGGGAGGAGCAGCTTGGACAAGAACCTAGTATGAGGGAACCATGGACATGGACAACAGGTGGGATTGACTTTGGGGGGAGTGGGTGGGTGGGGAAGAGGACAGAGAGGAGCAAAAAGGGGATGGAAGTAATACAACAACAATAAAATTAAATTAAAATGTGTTGGTGGGGAGGGGGACAGAGGGGAGCAAAAAGGGGATGGATGTAATACAACAACAATAAAATTTTAAAAGAAAAAAAATAAAAAATTAAATTAAAAAAAGAATAAATAAGTGGTTGACAGAGCTAAAGTGAGGAAAATGGAGAGGTATATGTCAAAATGTACAAACTTTCAGATAAAAGATGTTTAATTTCTGAGGATCTAATGTATAGCAATGTGACTGGTTCACAATTCTGTAGTGAATACTTAAAAATTGCTAACAAAGTAGTTTTAACTAACCTTATGTGGTAATAATTATGCAATATATACATATGTCAAGTCATCGTGTTGTACATCTTAAGATTATATTCATATTTCAATAAAGGTGCAAGAAATTTTTAATCTCAAAAAAAAAAAAAGAAAAACAAGAAAAAATAAGCAAATGGAACTACCTCAAACTAAGAAGTCTCTACGCAGCAAAGAAAACCATCAATACAAAATCTACTAAATGAGAAAACATATTCACCAATAAAACATCTGGTAAAGGGTAAACATCCAAAATATACAAAGAACCCATACTCAATACCAAAAATTAAACACTTCATTTAAAAAATGGGCAGATAACCTTGGGGGGGAAAATGGGCAGATAAAAAGAAATGGGCAGATAAGTGTCGATCAATGGATGAGTAGATCGAAAAACTGTGGCACATTTATACAATGGAATACTACACAGCAGAAAGAACTCCTACCTTTTGTGACAGCATCGATGGATCTGGGGAGTAATATGCTTAGTGAAACAACCCAGAGAGCAAAAGACAAATACCATATGATCTCACCTAATGAACACAACAAACAAACAAGCAAAATAGAGCCAAAGGCATGGAAGCAAGGAAAAGACTGACAGTGATCAGGGGAGAGTGGGGAGAGGAAGAAAGGGGGAAAAATGAGGGAGGGTCTAGTTAAGGAACTAGTATAAATGGTCTATGGACAAGAACAACAGGGTGGGGATTGATTGAGGAAGAGGGGAGAGGTGGGCAGGGCAGGGGAGAGCAATGAGGGGAAAATGGACAACTTAATAGAACAATTTGAAAAAATGGGAAAAAATGAGCAGAATCTGAAAGAACACTTCTCGAAAGAGGACAAACAGAAGACAATACACATATGATAAGCTTCTCAACATTACTAATCATCAGAGAAATGAAATGAAATTAAAACCACAATGATATGTTATTTCATACTTGTCAGAATGGTTGTAATCAATAAATTATCAAACAAGTGTTTTTAAGGATGTGGATCAAAGGGAATCCTCATGCAATGTTGGTGGGAAGGCAGACTGGTACAGTCACAATGGAAAACAGTATGGAAGGTCCTCAAAACATTAAAAATGGAACTGCCTTATGACCTGTAGATTCCATTTCTGGGAATTAGCCAAAGAAACCCAAAACGCTAGTTTGAAAGAATACCTCATGCACACCTATATTCATTGCAGCATCATTTACAATAGCCAAGATATGGAAGCAACCCAAGTGCCCATCAATAGGTGAGTGTATAAAAAATGCTAAGGTATATATACATACAATGAAATATTATTCAACCATAAAAGAGAATAAAATATTACCACTTGCAACAATTATTATACTAAATCAAATTAAGTCAAACAGAGAAAGACAAATACCATATTATTTCACTCACATGTGGAATCTAAAGAACAGTATAAATACAATTGAAACAAACTCATAGATACAGAGAACAACTGATGATTGCCAGAGGGGAAGGGAGCTGGAAGACTGAGTAAAAAAGGAAGGAATTGAGAAGTACAAATTGGTAGTTAACAAAACAGAGGGAAGTAAAGGACAGCATAGGGAATATATTCGATAATATTGTAATAACTATTTATGATGCCAGGATGGATCCTGGAAATATTTGGAGGAATACTTTGTAACCTTTTGCTAACATAAATAAAATATTTACAATAATAATATGAACTGTAGTTGGAAAATAAAGTTTATATATTATACATACATATGTGTGTGTATGTATAGACATACATATACATATACATGATAGGGACCCACAACCTACAGAGATCCCCTGGTGTCACAAATGAAATGAATACTTCCCAGGCAGTTTGTGCTAAGGGGGAGAAAATTGGCAAATGTCTAAGAGACAAAAGCCTCTATTGCCTTCCTCCAAAGTCTTTTATTGATTGCAGTTAGCTTAAGGGCATGCAACATTCATGTAAAGCTCATCAATCAATGTTAAACAGTGCTAATTACAGAAAATGGGTATTATTCAGGAATAACAATTGAAGGAATACTGAGATATTCCTCAGGTCAGGGTGTGTTCATTTAAAGTCAAAACTGGCCCTGGCAGGTGGCACAGTGGACAAGGTGCCAGCCTGCAAACTCAAAGGTCGCTGGCTTGATTCCCCAGCCAAAGCATGTAACCAGGTTGCAAGCCAGGTCTCCAGCCAGGTCTGTAGCTGGAGGTAGGTGAAAGACAATTGTACATTAATGTTTCTCTCCCTTCTTCTCTCTCTCTGGAAATAATAAAATCTTTAAAAACAAAAAAAAAGTCAAAATTAAAACCTCCACTACTGGTACAATAGAGCAATGAAGCAAGGAAAAAGAACAGGGCAAGCTTCAAGGGATGTAGAGCATTTTCTCATGGCCCAATTCCCACCAGGGCCCACTGGTTATAGCATCAAGACATCTACACACCAGCTTTCCTGGTTTTCCGATCAGGTCTTACAGGCTTTCTTTCACTTGGCCTGTGTGGGGATCCAAATCTCGCCACTTTCCTAGGGGGACCCCAACTATACACACACACACACACACACACACACACATTTATATTTATTTATTTATTTATAAATGCCCTCCCAAAAATAAACAGTGGCACAGAATCAGACAAAAACCAATGCAATAAAAAGCTCAGAAACACATCATTATATGAAAACTTGGTATGTGATAAAGGTAGTATCACAAATCATTAGGAAAATATGAATCAATTAGCAAATAGAGATGGAAAAAAATTAAGTTGGATCCTTACCTCACATAGTCTCCAGATATGGCTTCCAGATGTATTAAAAACCAAAACATGAAATACAAAATTAAAACATAAAGCTAAAGATTAGAAATGAGATCATGAGCTTCAAGTAGAGAAGAATTTCATACAATATCTTCAAAAACAAGCCTTAAGGAGGAAAACTGACAAATGTTACAATAATAAAATTAAAGGTCTGTTTAAACAAAGTCACCCAAAAGTCAACAAACACATGGATAACATGCTGAGATAACTGAAATGAAAGTCATTAGGACAAAAAAAATCCCATAGAAAAGAGGACAAAGGATACAAATAACCAATTTACAAAAGAAGCAATTGCAATACATATAAAGGTACGCTCAAACTCATATATTCATAGAAATGCAAATTTATTAATACTATTTTCTGCATATAAAATGGCAAAAAATGATAAATTCATATACTTTCAAGCACTGACACAGCTTTAGAAAAATGGCACTACTGTATTTCTGGTCATAATTAAAACCATTGCAGTTATTATAAAGAACATATTGTGAGTTCTTCACGAAATTAAGTATAGGGACATCCAAAGTCCTGGAAATCCTACTCCTGGCTATATATGCCAAGAGAAAACTCTTAAACAGGCCCATAGGGACACATGTACAAAGATATGCATGGCAATATTGGTTGTGGCACCAATAAGTAAAATGAAGAATATGCATATAAAGAAATACTTTAGGGGGGAGGGGGGAGGAAGAGGCAAGGAAGGGGAGCAGTTTAGACAAGAACCTAGTATAAAGGAACTATGGACATGGACACTAGGTGGGATTGACTTTGGGGGGAATGGGTGGGTGGGGAGGGGGACAGAGGGGAGCAAAATGGGGATGGATGTAATACAACAACAAAAAATTTAAAAGAAAAAGAAATACTTTAAAGAAGCAATATTTAATAAACTGCATGTCTACTTAGTGATATATTCTGCTTCATAAACACAATACGGCATTAAGATGTAAAATGAGATTTATATCATCAGACAATATATATCAATTAAAACATACCCACATAGAATTCATACATTAAGAGTAAATACCATTGAATGGAGGAACATATATTCAATAGTGCAGGGATTAGAGGATTACGAATGGAAGTAGAAATGAGGAATGAAATAAAACAAAAGAAGGCTTTTGCATTGACCTACAATAATATGTCACAAATTAACTGAAAGGTATGATGAATTTCATTTAGTAAATGTGGAAACAAAAAGAGAAAGTAAAAATAGTTTATAAAATCTAAGGAAAAAAACAAACCTCAAAACCTTTAAATATATACTCTAATGAGCTTTTTAAAATTCTATTACTGTTGGCCTTGAACCAGAAATTTTGGATTCCCATGAGGGGCTTATATCTTGGGTGTCATTTATCAGTCACTGATGACTACTGAGCTACGGCTGCTCTCCGAGATCCACTCACCAGTGCGTCACTGTGGCTTTACATGTGCCATCTCCCTCAACTGTCATTTGCAAACTAATGCTGATGCTAGATAGTAGGCATTTAATAAGTGTCATTAAAGTTATGAATTTTAACATATAGAAAGAAAATACAAAATTTTTGTCTGGGTGAAGGATAGGTGGAGGTGGAACAGGGTATAGCAGGGATAAAAGGTAATGGGAAAAATACAATAAATAGAAAAAGCTAAGATATAATTTTCATCGATATAGCTCCTCCAGTTAATCAGACAGAGGCCATTTAACCATTTTCCCTTCTATTCTCCTGAGTTCTTTCTTCCATCTTCTCCCACTTTACTAGCCCAAAGGAGACAACCAGGGAAAAAAATAATTTACTATCAAAATAACTCTCTGGATTCCCTTTCTCTAGAAGGGGGAGCTTAACCCTCACCCTCCTCAAATGTTGGCTACACTTGGCAACTGGCTTCTAAGTACTCTGAAGTATGGAAAGGGAAATATAGTAAAAATCAAACTAAATCAGATACATCTGCAAATTACAAGTGGCAATTACAGAAGAGGGAAATATATATTCTTAATGTATAATATTAAGAAATCAGCCCTGACTGGTGTGGCTCTGTGGATTGAGCACTGACCTGTGAACCCAAGTGTCATTGGTTCAATTCCCAGCCAGGGCACATACCCAAGTTGCAAGCCAGGTCTCCAGCCAGGTCTGTAGCTGGAGGCAGGTGAAAGGCAACCATACATTGATGTTTCTCTCCTTTCCTTCCTCCCTCCCTTCCCCTTCTCTAAATTAAATAACTTTTTTTAAATCATTGCTAATCATTTAGGTATAATCATATTATAGTTATTTTTATTTTTTAGAGTCATCTTACAGACATACATACTGAAATGTAACAAAGTAAATGATACACTGTTAGGAGACCGTTACAAAATGATCTAGGAGGGAAGAGTCTAGATGGGGGTACAAATGACACAAGAGCAGATAACTGTTTGAGCTGGTGAAGGTGTATGGAGGCTCATTATACTAGTCTCTTAACTTTTACATATGTCTTAAGCACTCTATTAAAAAACATTTTAGTATAAAGGAACCATGGACATGGACAACAGGTGGGATTGACTTTGGGGGGAATGGGTGGGTGGGGAGGGGGACAGAGGGGAGCAAAAAGGGGATGGATGTAATACAACAACAATAAAATTTTTTAAAAAACATTTTAATAAATATTTTTCTGCTGAAATGTATCTTCCTTCTGTGAGAACCAATTACATTACTAAACAGACTATTTAATATTTCCATTTGACTCATTTTATTCTGATTGCTTTTTATCTACATTAAAAAACACAAGGATGTTTGTATTATAATCATCTAACCAAAAAGGCTTTTTGATGACATTACTAAGCAGAAGTCTGCTCAAAGTTGCTTTACTATCACCTCTGCTTTAAACGTGTAGGGCAAGAGAACTACATTTAATGGTCTGCCTCAGTAAAACTATTAAAAACAGACATCAATATATATTAGCAGAGGTCTTCTCTGTACAGTGTGGTTATTTTTTATGATATTTCCCTGTTATTTTAGAATTTTAAAAAATGACATACAAAACAAAATTTTAAATATATAAAAAACAGAAACTATCAAAAGAAGATTACGAACCCTGGCTGGTGGCTCAGTGGATTGGCGCCAGCCTGTGAACCCAAGTGTCATTGGTTCAATTTCCAGTCAGGGCACATAACCAGGTTGCAAGCCAGGTCTCCAGCCAAGTCCATAGCTGGAGGCAGGTGAAAGATAATCATACATTGATATTTCTCTCCCTTCCTTCCTCCCTCCCCGCCTTTCCCTCTGAAGATAATAAATAAAAATCTTTAAAAAGAAAAAAAAAAAGGCTAGAAAAAGCAAACCAGTGACCTAAAAATACACATAAATCCCCTAATCTAAAAAGATAATGCATCTAAGGAACAGTTGTAACATCCCAGGTTTCTTCATTGTGGAGCATATATTTCATCAAGCATCAACTTGACCCATACAGAATATTCCTCAAGCTCTTCTTGATCCTAGCCTAAATTTACAGGGTACCTTTTGATTGCAAGTTCATTTTCCCAGTGCCCTGATACTGGAAAATGGCATGCCTCACCTAGTATACATTACTATGGTATTTAAGTCATTAGAAAAGAAGCTCCAAGGTAAGCTAGCCAGCATTCATAATTACACATCGATCCCATGTGTGCTTCATTGGAATCAGTTCCTCTATAAGGGATTAAGCAACTGTAGATGCAATCAAATTTCTGACCCTGTAACGTGGAATCTAAAACTTGGATGCCTAACTGCATTATAGCTCTGAAGTCTCTGGGTGGTTTATTTTTTTCTCAGATCAGCATCCCCAATGAAATTGATCTCACTCATTATCACCTTCTTTCAGTCCTCAGTAAGTGCTTTCAGTATGCAATAAAGGTTTGCCCAAATTAAGGCTATAAAAATCTTAAACTCATTCATTGAGAAGATGCTCTTTGCTACCTCAAGGTCATAGTTCTCCATGCCTCCTACAGCTTTCTTCCCATTTTTCTGGACTAGACTATGTTACCTAATCAAGGGACCTACAATAGTCATCCTATTTAAAGTAGTCTTTCCTCCTCCCCAGCTCTCACCACCATTTGTCTTTACCATGGCATATATTTATTTAGCAGTGCAATTACTTACGTATTATCTATATGGCTCGATAAAACATAAACCCAGAAGCTTTCCTGGTCTCTGAGTTGGCTCTCTCTCAGGCTCAGGCTCAGGCTCTGACTCTGACTCTCAGGCTCTTTTTCCTCAAGGATGCCTGGATGATGTGCTGCAGCTGCCTGACTCACCACCCTAACAGATGGTGTTTTGGATGGGAAGGGACTCTGGACACAGCCTAGGATTGGGCTGGCCTGGCAGAGGGTGCAGGTTTATCCATTGGGTGTTTTAGAGGGAACAGGTTCTGAGGCAGAAGCCTGCTATTCTTCCAAAATTGTGTAGCTTTTGTGTAGCATGTTGCTTTAGTTTGTAAATCCTACAGAAACTAACAGGAGAATGATAAAACCTACATGGTAAGAGTTTAGTTATCATAGTCCTCCAGGAACAGCAGCAGGGTGTGGAGCCCAGCGCAGGACAGGCCAAGTCTGTAAGACCCAACCAGAAAATCAGGAAAGCTGGGTACATACAAGCCCCTATGCTGTGATAAGGGGACCCGGGGCAGTGGGGAGGAACATAAACTCAACAAGAGCAGGAACACCTCTAAATCCTCACAGAATTTCCAATTTTTAAAACAATACTCAGCACAAATGAGAACCTTCAAAATGTTTTAAAATAAAAAGTGAGGTGTAGGTAGACATGGTTCACCTCTTCAAACAAACACATTAAAATTACAACTAAAAATAGAACCGCCATCAGCCAGAAACATCAGAAATCCAGCTGAATGGAAGTCTGACAACTACAGAATTAAAGAAACCACATCCATCCAGACTGAGCCAGCAAGCTGGTGCCATATCTGAGACTCCATCAACCTACCTAACACTGTTTGCCCCACCTTGGAGCTCCCCAGAGACTCCACCCCAGCCAATCAAGCTGTTCTTCTGTTTAATGGCTGGTCTTGGATCATGCTTCACAACTTCCTAAATCCTATCAAACAAGCAACAGCCAGCCTCAATGAGCCTGAGGCCCATCACTAGCAACAACCAGCCTAGATTCAGAACTCGGCTTCTCCAAGCGCAGCACAAGTAGCAGACATGTCAGATTGCTTTATAGCTCAGGCAGGGTAGCCTTGGACAGAACACAGGTGAGGGCTGACCTTGACCTGCACCACTAAGGAAGCCCCAGGGCCAGCACACACAATGAACAGGTATAGGTACAGACCATGTAGTGCCATCACCCAACCAATCCTTGCAGCTGACTGACCTGGGTAAATCCCTCTCATTGATCTGCCAAAAGCAATCAAGGCTCAACTACAAGAGGAGGGTGTACTTAGCTCCCATGAAGGGCACACCTCAACTACCCAGCTTAGGCGATAGGAGAGGCCTTGCCACTGGATCGTACAGGACACCTACTACATTAGGCCACACTACAAAGACAGGGAGGAATAGCAGCTCCACCTAATACATAGAAACAAATATAGGGAGGCTGCCAAAACAAGGAGACAAAAAAATATGGCCCAAATGAAAGAATATATCAAAACTCCAGAAAGAGCTGAATAAATTAAAAATAAGCAACCTATCATATGCAGAGTTCAAAACACTGGTTATAAGGAAGCTCAAGGAACTTAGTGAGGGCCTCAACAATATAAAAGAGATCAAGTCAGAAAGGAAGGATACACTAATTGAAATAAAGAACAATTTACAGGGAAACAACAGTAGAGTGGATGAAGCTGAGAATCAAATCAATGATTTTGAACATAAGGAACAAAAAAAACCCAACTCATCAGAACAAGAAGAGAAAAGAATCCATAAAAACATGGACAATGTAACTTCAAGCATTTCAACATTCACTTCATAGGGGTGCCAGAAGGACAAGAGAAATTGGAAATCTACTTGAAAAAATAATGAAAGAAAAATTCCCTAATTTGGTGAAGGAAATAGACATGCAAGACCAGGAAGCACAGAGTCTCAAACAAGATGGATGCAAAGATGTCCACTCCAGACACATGATTAAAATGCTAAAAGTTAAAGATAATGACACAATCATAGAAGGAGCAAGAGAAAAGCAGTTTACTTGCAGGGGAATTCCCATAAGATTGTCAGTTGATTTCTCAAAAAAAAAATACTGCAGGCCAGAAGGGACTGGCAGGAAACATTCAAAGTCATAAAAAGCAGGGTCCTGCACCCAAGATTGCTGAACCCAGCAAAGATATCATTTAGAATTGAGGGCAGACAAAGAACTTCCCAGACAAGAAAAAGCTAAAGAAGCACATCATTACCAAACCAGTATTATATGAAATGTTAAAGAGAATAATTTAAGAAAAAGAAGGAAAAAAACAATTAAGAATAAAATGGCAATAAATACACACTTATTGACGATTGAATCTAAAAAGCAAATCTAACAAGAACAGAAACAGATTCATGGATAGAGAGCGTTGCCAGATGGAAGGGGGTTGTGGGGTAAATAGGTGAGGAGGTGAGGGGATTAAGAAGTACAAATAATAGGTAGTTACAGAATAGCCATGGTGATGTAAAGTACAGTATAGGAAATGGAGTGGACAAAGTACTTATATGCATGACCCACAGACATGAACAATGGTGGGGATATTGCTTGAGGGAATAGGGGGTGCTGTGCGGAGTGAGCAAAGGGGGGAAATTAGTACAACTGTAATAGTGTAATCAATTAAAATATAATAACAGCACAAAAAGAACTGGATACAGTCCCCCATTCAACAATGAATTCTACTGCTCACTCAATGTAAGTTGTGAACTGATGAGATGGAATGCAAAATGGGAGTTTTTTCAGAGAAACCAAAGGACTGGTTCCAGGGCAGTCTATATAAGCCTATTAACCTCGATTATCCAAGAAGTACCCCTAATTCAGAATTCAAAAACATCTCTGTCCCAACTCATATGGCTTTATTTGGAAATAAGGAGGTTAGATGCTCCCAAAGGATGTTAATTTGTTGAACTTCCTTTATAAACAAAACCAGCAATTCCTTAGACCACTTTGATGCTGACAGAGCAGAAAGCACTGCCCTAAACTGTCCACTTCCTGCTATTACAAACTGCGAAACAAAGGGAAGTTACTCCTTGCAAGGGCATAAGTGAGAGTCCAGAACTCAGCTGCTCTGAGCAAGTCCCATTCCACATTGGTACTAAGACCATATCATTTTGAAAATGGGTCATGGCAAATTATGTATTTTTGTGTGTGTAGTAAAATATACGTAACATAGAATGCACTACTTTTACCATTTTTAAGTGTACAGTTCCATAGTAATAAATATATTCACACTTTTGTGTAACCCAAATTATGAAACTTACTCTGGGTCTCCAAGGATTCTGCAGGCTGTTCATGGTATGTTTTCATTTGCACAAGAACATATTTTTGCTCCCCACTCCCCAACCCTCCCATTTTCTAGTGCTTATTCTTAATGAAAGACTCTTGTTTTCCGTAGCATAGATTACCAGTGGCATTATAACCCAGGTGCAAAACTAAATGGATTAAATTATCCTCAAGAGCAGGTCTTTGATTTTATACACTCAACTTGACAAGTCAATTATGAAAGCAACTAATATATCTGCTTACATTCTAGTAGAATTAAGACTTCTAATCCTTTCTCTTTAGCAGCTTTTAAACATATAGTAACAACTTTATTGAGATGTCTTTGACATACAGAACTATATATAAGGAGAACTCTATGATTTTAAGTAAATGTATACATTGTGAAAAAAACACCACGAAACCAATAACTTCTCCATTACCTCTCCATAGTTACCCTTGGGGGTGGGGTGTGTGTGTGCGTGTTGAGAAGATTTAAGATCTATCCTCTTAGAAAGTTTCTGTAGTCAACAGAAAATACTCAGACATTACCAGTATGGCTATCAGGAGCTCTATAAGCAAGAAATAAAAGACTCACATATAAAGCTTTGTTCAAATAACTAAAATCAATTAATTTTCACAAAAGAAACATAGTATCAACATAGCACAATAGCTATTGCTCATCATTAACATAGAATATAGTAATAGTTTTTATTCTCCTTAATCTGCTACAGAGGTCTTATCCTAGCATCAACCAAGCTATTCTTTAAGGTTTACACACACAGAAATACTAGTTCTGCCAAAGGAAACTATCCATTTCCCCATGTATTTGTCAACTGGTTTATTAATAAAGGGATAGGTTATTTGGTAAAGGAAAAACCCCAGGTGTCTCAGGCTAGATTCCTATCTCCTCAGGCGAAGCTTCTGAGAAAAGGACTTTCTTGCCCACACACTCAAGACAATGGCGAAATCACCATGAGCTCTCAAGGAATACTGACTGGAGACTCTCCTCACAGTATATTCACTGATCTTGTGAGTTAATGCAGGGGAAAAGTACCTGGATGATCCAAAGAATACAGTTTGCAGGATAATTACAGCACAGACAGAAGGAACATTCGAATGAAAACCCCCGGGGAGCACTGGAATGTCAAGCTCTGCTAAACAAACACACTAATCATTTTTAAGGTTCTAGTTGTATTTAAACCAACTTGCATTGCAGTTCATTTCACAGAAATTACTTCATAGCTTCAGGATTCCCCTGTGAAATCAGTTACCAGCACTGCAAATTTATTTTTCTAATTTGTAAGCAGACTAATAAATAATGAACTAATCACTGAACCATCATGTCTTTATCCAGACTTGCATTGCACTACATTTGCTTATCTCATCAGCTGCCAATTATTTTACTAAAAATTAACACATGCTCCATTAGGGGTAACAGAGAATCCTGCTACATAATGAATACACAGAACAAAAAAATTAAACCAGTAAACTGGCCAGTCACATGACAGATTTAAAATGAACACCAGGAGTTAAAATTCTTAAGAAAACTAAATGGTACCACTCAATTAACCTGATGAATAAACAGGCCAGTTGTTTGGGAGAAGTCCTATAGTGGTAAGAGTAATATCTGCTTCCTCTGAAACTCTTTCGCAAGCCCAATGTTTTCGTATCTTTTCTGGCATCAGAATTTACAACATTCCTGAGACATTCCAACTAAGGACAAAGACTGTCTTGCCAAATTTTAGTGAAAAGCACTAAGTCAATTAAGGTCATACCATAGTGAAGTTTGTAACAGTCCTCACATTGTACAGTCACAGGATTAAACGAACACTGGCTTAGATAAGGCCCCCAGCCGACACAGCTAATCCATCGTAGCACCCTTTCCCAGAGGTCCTAGAGCTGGGTTAATCCATTATCACCATGCAATAGCTACCACAATGGGGGGCTCATTGTACCAAGCACTGAGCTCACAACTATACTACTGAGTAGTACTTAATTTACTTCTGAGTTAGGTACAATCATTCTCATTTCATAGATAAGAAAACTGAGGCTTAGAGAAGTGAACTTCCCAAAGTGACTCAGTATGTCATGGAGCTCAGACGTGAATCCAGACTTTGACTCAGAGCCCTGTCCTTAACTAATATTACAGTCTTGTCTTCCAAAACGCTGCAATTAGAACCAGAGATTTTAAAACCCATGCTATTTCAAATGGTCAGAGTAGTCAGCAGGCATGTTTTCATCAATTCACATATACTATGTACACTTGTGAATTTGAGGCTTAAATTAACACATTTGGGGAAAGTTACACTAAAGTCTCTCTCCACTCATAAGACTGTTTGTTGTAGAAGTAAAACTTAGTAAATGAAATTATGAGATAATTCTGATCTACAGTCTAGTGATTTCTGTATCTGTAACTCTTACATGTTAGGATCACACTGCTATGTTCACATATTGGCAATGATCAAGTTAGGAATGTCATTTGAGATCACTACAGAAATCTTCCAGTCCAGTGGTTCCCTAGGAAAGATGGGTCACTTGTGGGTCTTTCCCAATTCTTTTTTCTTAAGGAGGCATTTGTAAAGAATGAGATATGTTCTACAGACACATGATTCTCATGTGCCCTCTGGCAGAAGAACCACCTTAGTACTATGCTCTCAAGTACAGAAACTTAGGAGTTAAAATATTCAAACTGAAATCCTTTCTCAAATACTTACTGGCCATTAGACCTAAGGCAGCCACCCATTTACATTCTACATACTGAGCAGTCACAGCCTTGTTCGTATCTACTCAATAAACCTTAGTTATTACCTACAGAATCCCAGTTGGACGGCTTACTTGAATTTCTTGAATGTCGTGAACAGTAGCTATTCCACATATCCATTAATCCGACAACTATAACAATGAGCCTTAATCTGCCCCTCTGAACCTCTCTCAAGTTGTTCTTGACTTGCAAAGCAAAACAGAACAAGTTCTTTTCCTATTTCACCTAAGAAACTTAATCCATTCCTAATGGCATTGTGAGAATTTAAATTTTTTTAAAAGCCGTCATTTTGCAATAACCTACTAAAGAATAGATGGTACAAAAAGGTTTGCATTTCAATAGAACTAGCTTTATTATTTTTTAAAAAACAAAAGATGGTCTAAAAGCAAATGTAGATTCGTACCAAGGGATGGACATGACCCGGTACTTACAAAGGAGCTGCTGTGTCGTAAATGTAAACAGCATGTTAGGAGACAAGTAATATTTCAGGTGCAATCTGCTTGAATAATCTGAAGATGCAAATGAACTGAGAGAAGGTGCTCTGCCAAGCAATCAGCATGAACCAAAAAAAAACCCCAAAAAACAAAAACAAAAAATCCACCAGAAAATACTTCCAGAGAACTATCTGGTGGCAGCACGAGAACGGGCATCATCAACTCACAGTCTTCTCATTTTCCCCATTTTCCATAATTTTCCTCTTCTTTTCATCTGTTTTTTTTTTGAAGATGTTATTTCGATAAAACTGAAGTTCTTTGATGCTTTCACTAATGTCATCAAGTGCCCTGTAAGTAAACACACCACATTGAATTGAATTACCCCAGATGAGACAAGAATTACTTTACAAAGCATAACTTTTCATAAATAACTCAGGAACAACAGATGCTAATGTAAATGACATCAAGAACAGGAACATTTCAGTAAAGCAAATTTAAGTACTTTTTAAAAAAAAATGTTTGGTAACTAACATTTTTCTAATATAACAGATTAAAATTTCCCAGAACAGTTCCATAAGATGTTGAGGCATTCCACAGACAAAAAGAACTCCAGAATCAGCCCTGGCTGGTGACTCAGTGGATAAGGCGCCAGCCTGCGAACCCAAAGGTCACTGGTTCGATTCCCCAGCCAGGACACATAACCAGGTTGCAAGTCAGATGCCTCCAGCCAGATCCACAGCTGGAGGCAGGTGAAAGGCCACCATACATTGATGTTTCTCTCACTCTCTGCCTCTCTCCCTTCCCCACTCTCTACAATAATGAATAAAATCTTACAAAAAAAAACAACCTCCAGTATCAAGTTAGTTTTGGGGAAAACTAGATTAAAACATTTCTCTCAAGTTCTTTGCAAGCATTAAATGTACTAATGTGTATTGGGAATTCCATGAGGAAACTATGCTATATACAGAGTATTTCTAAAACTTAACCTCATCTATGGAAAAATTAACAGTTCATGGAACAGCCTGAGAAATACTGCCAATACTTAATGACATTCCTGCACAAAATGCACTGACACATGGAACATAACTCATGTCTCAGTCATCCCAGTAAACACCAGTTATCAGACAATACCTAACCAGGAAAGAGGGTCTGGCTCTTCTCTCATGGTGAGGCTATAACCACTGGTGGCCCTTTTCCTCCCCCAGCAGGCTGCTTCTCATCTGCTATCTTCTGAGAGTTCAGGTAACCAACATGATTATAACAGTGTGCAAGTAAATCAGTAAACTCTGAATGATGGGCCAAGAGCCTCTTTCAGAGAACAAATTGCACAAACCATAGTGCAGGAGTTTTGCAACAGTTATTTCTTGGTTAAAGCAACAATGTTGCTTTCTTCCCAAGTCCAGGTACATGGTGGAGAGCTGAAAATATCAAAATTACAGCTTCTGGCTAAATCAAATCACATAATGTCCTATCCAAAATACTGAAATCCAAAAACATCTGAAAACCCAAATACTTTCATTACCCATAACATGTAAAACCTAACCAACCTTGACATGAGCTTATTTATAGTCATTAGTAATGCTTTCGGTGTGAGTCTCCATACATTTCTTTGTAGATGTTCATTTGTTTGTTTGTTTATTTGGTTGGTTGTTTTCAATCCTCACCCAAGGACATATTTATTGATTTTAGAGAGAGGAAGAAGGAAAAGAGAGAAACACTGATCAGTTGCCCCCTACACACACCCTGATCAGGGATCAAACCTGCAACCTATGTATGTGCCTTGAACAGGAACTGAATTGGCAGATGAGCCACCCAGACAGGGCAAAATAACAATTTTTTTATTACAGGTGCTTCCTCAGACCTTGTTAGAGGTATTACATAATAATCACTGCAAATATACTATTATATAAACCTGAAAAATTCTGAAATCCAAAAACATCACACCCTAATTATTTCAGATAAGATGTTCTAGTCATGTATTACTGTGCTATAGTCCATGCAAGTCCAATTTAACTTTTTTTATCTGAGGAAAGGAGGAAGAAAAAGCAAGAAACACCAATGTGCAACATAAACTTTGATTGGTTGCCCCTTGCTCACCCCCAATGGGGTCCTGGGCTGCAACCCGAGGATGTGCCCCAACCAAGAATCAAACCAGAGACCCTTCAGTTTGCAGACTCCCAACCCATTGAGCCACACTGGTCAGGGCATGGAAGCCCAATTTAAAAAAAAAAAAACAAAACTAAGAATGCCAGACTCTTTAGAGACATGGTCTTTCTGTTTGCCTAAAACTGTGCCCTGGCACACAGTAGGAGTGCAGTAAATGGATGAACTAAATGCTGCCCTCAGAAGCTGGCTGCTAAATCCAGCATCAAGTTCTATGTTCCTCCTGAATGGCAACGCAAATCAAAAAGTAGAAGAGGACACTAAATACATAAATTCTTTAAATTCCTTGCATACTTGTTCTTAAAGTTGGAAACAAACAAACAAAAAAAATCTGAAAAACTAAAAGTGTCTAAGTTAGGTTAACTATGTATATATACAGCTATACACAAAGTATTCTAATTTTAAATGGCTAGAAGTTGATATTCTTCCTGGAAAGAAAATTACTACAGCCTGCGAACCCAAAGGTCACTGGTTCAATTCCCAGCCAGGGCAACATAACCAGGTTCCAAGCCAGGTCTCCAGCCAGGTCTGTGGCTAGAGGCAGGTGAAAGGCAACCATACATTGATGTTTCTCTCCCTCTCTGCCTCTCTCCCTTCCCCTCTCTCTCTGGAAATAATAAAAGCTTTAAAATTTAAAAAAATAAATAAATAAATAAATAAATAAAGAGAGAGAAGAAAATTAATACTGCTCCTTACTAGAAAACTTCAGTTTCACAGAGCTATAAACTAAGTGACCTAAAAAAAAAAAAAAAAAATTTAAGATTTTATTTATTATTTTTAGAGAAAGGAAAAGAAAGAGAGGCAGAGAAGGAGAGAGGCATCAATGTATAATTGCCTTTCACCTGCCTCTAGCTACAGACCTGGCTGGAGGCCTGGATTGCAACCTAGTTATGTGCCCTGGCTGGGAATCAAACCAGCGACCTTTGGGTTTGCAGGCTGGCACCTTATCCACTGTGCCACCAGCCAGGGATAAAAATTTTTTAAACTACAATAAAGACATAAGACCCTAATGATCAGAATCCTGATCAGAATTTCTGTTAAATCTTAGCAAAAGGTTATCTTTGTTAGCTGTCCTTTATTTTTTTCCCAAGTGAAAAAGAGTGGAAAAGATACATTACTTTGTGCAGTCAGGAATGTGGCATGTCAGTCTGCCAAGCACTGGAAGGGCCCAAACTTACCTGTGAGAAGCAGCCTTCTTTGGTGCAAATTCATATTCTTCTGGATACCAGCGCCTATACGTAGCAAAAATGAAACTCTCAAAGGCTAGTGTCTTAAATACACTGAATAATTTTTAAGCAACTTACTAACTACAAATAGGATTTGGGTTGTGACTGCCTGGCCCTCTATCTTCCATCCTGTCCTCTCTCCATTCTTAAATATTCTCTTTGGGTAAGTTCATCAATGTGTAAGATTCTTAAATCTGTTAACTCCAGCCCAGCCCTCTCCTAAGCTTCCATCATAGATACCAACTGCCGCAGACAATACCTAAAAATCTATCAGACACTTCTAATTTAACCATATAAAACCATGCCCCATCCTCCTCAACACCTCCCTTTCCCCATCCACCAATCTAGTCTTTCTCTTACTGTCTTTGTTTTTCTGTGAATAGTGCCATCATCTACCTAACGACCCAAACAGGAAACACCAGAATCACTTTATATTACTTCCTTTTCCTCACTCCCCCATCCAATGAATGCCAGCCAAATGACTTTCTCAAATACCTTCTCATATCCTCTCTACCACCCAATTTTCATTTCCCTAGCTCATTCTTCTCTCTCCAAGATGATGCCAGAGTCTCCTTTCTTATCTCCCTCTTTTCTTGCCACCTTGTAATGAGTATGATCTAATCATACCATTCATTCTTGTAGTTAAGCTTTCCAAAGGAACCCCATTCCTTACAAAAGAAACTTCAACTTCCTTAGCACAGCATTCAAGTCCTTCATAACTGGGCCTCGTCCCTAACTTTTCACAATCCTGTGCCTTGACTCCAGCATTAACGAACTATGTGTAATTCCTTGAACATGTTTTATCCTTACCTTCCTACTTTATGCCTCTTCCCATTCTCTAGAATGCTCTTTCCTCACTTACCTGGAAAACTTCCACTCTTCTTTAAACCTCAACTTAAAAGCTATTTGCTACATAATGTTCCCATTCCCCCAACTCTAGCAGTTAGTGGCTCCTTCCCTTGTACCTTCGATATTCTATATACGCATTTCTATTACATAAGTCTGCGATTATATATTTTTAGTGTATGTTTTTTACACATCTATCAACTCATTAAATTTTAAGCTATATCAACCCATTAAATTTTAAGCTACTTACAGGCTTTTCATCTATATGTTCCCAGCACATAGGCTAACACATGGCATAGAAAGGGTACTCAATAAATTTTCTGCACTAATGATATTCATGGGAAAGAGTTTTGATATTGCTTCCCCCAATTCTCAGTCCAGAATAAAGGTCCTGTCCAAACGAGTATGGGATGAGGAAGTTATACGTCCACTTTGCACTCCCAGTTCTATAGCTATATTCAATTACTTTCCACAAATTCTCAATTAAAACATGCTAAATGAGACAATGCTTCCTAATATGGCTCTTACCTGCACAGTTCCTTAACAGTGCTCACATCAATTATTCTATAATGAAGATGTTTCATGAACTGGGGCATGTATTTGTCAAGAAACTTCTTATCTGCATGAACTGAATTTCCTAGAAAGACATGAAGTATACCACATCTGTGTATTTCTAGTAGTATAGAACAGAATATATAAACTTTTTGAAATAAGAGATTTTTTTTTATGCAAGCATGTTTTAAAAGCATCTCAGATTTGAGTGCATTTGATTTGGTTACATGTGCAAATTCTGAGTATTTAGTCATAAATAAATTTATAAATGGTCTCCCTCTGAACTAAAGGATAAGGCATTATTCCACATACTTAAAATAATGCACAAATCTGTTACTTTTTTGTATCAACCAGATGTGCATTTTCTCCCCATGTCACAAAATCCACACCACTAACACTAAAAATTTAATTTTTAATGAATCATGCAAGTTGGTAAACCTTTATTTATACTCTTAATTTTAACAAATCATATCCATATTCATGTTTACATACAGTAATTTATATTTAAAACACTAAATTATAAATGAGAACTGTTAAGACGGATACCTGCTACATTGGTGAGGGGGAAAATGTATACATTATATGCTCTAGTATTTAATGTCAAAATTTTTTAATGAATGTTTAAGGAAAATGTTACCGTATCAATTTACATATACAAATACTAACACATCTCCACAGAACATTAACTTCCCTAACAAGGCAGTACTTTCAAAAGCCTTGAAGAATTGGATTGGTGTCTTTAAAAAGACAATGTCACAAGTAAAAAAAAACACACACAGGTAGACACTTTAGATTAAGAAAATGAAAACATACTAACCCAATGAAATGCATGAACCTTGATTAAATCCTACTTCAAAAACAATTAGATATTTTGGATGTCAACTAGGTATCAGCTGGTGTCACTGAATTATTTTCAATTATCTTAAATGTGATATGATATAGTAGTTCATTGAAAAAAAATTTTTTTAATCCTTACTCTTAGGATATACTTGATGAAGTATTCAGGAATGAAGTGTCCAATAAAAAATGTTACTGTACCAACTTACAAAAACAAACATGACACAAGGTTAACAATTACTAAATCTAACTTTTCTATACATTTGAAAATGCTCCATAGAAAAAATACAGGCAAAGATTTTATTTAGTGAGCATCCCAGGTCTCATGTCAGGTTTAGAGCATTTCCCCAATATTCGTGTACAAGTAAGTTATATACACGTAAACTGTATAATACAAATCAGGGTAAGTGGAAGACACGATGGTCTCAGCCCATCTTCCTGGAACTGCAGTCTCTTAAACCTCTACAGTAGGCGGCTATCGACAAGGTACACCCAGGACTGGATTTTACCTGCAAGTGGACAGAGCCCTGGAGGAGTCTGCTGTCGTACAAAGGACAGAAACTCGTATTCTGCCTGCTGCAATGTCATTGTACTCTCCTTCACTGCTTTGGTTAGACCAGACTGCAAGAGAGAATCCCCAGCCCCCACCAAAAACACATGAAGTCAGTTTTCAAAGACATCAGAAATAAACTTCAAAAATAAATATAACCATAAATGGACCATTATAGGGCCCAAGTTCAAACTGAAATTGCCATCTTTGCACAGACTTTTTTTCACTTAAGAATCCACGTTAAGTAAGTGATGTTCCTGATTGTTAATAGTATTTCCAGCCAAAAAAGAGGCAGTACTCAAAGTCAAAAGATATAATCTCTGGGAAGAAACAACTATTACCAGGAGAGCAGCATTCCCTCTTCTCTGAAAGTTGATGTCTACCTAACCTTATCCAAAGGACTGATTTGAGCAATACTTGACAATCCACAATCCAGTCTCAATAGACTGAATGCAGGAGAAGAAAATCGAGGACATCAGGAGAAAATGATCTGGAGAGGATCCCAAAAATGAAAAGTAAACAAAAAATCACTTTCTCAGGCTGGCCAACCAATCTTCCTCTAACCATTTTCCAAATACCATCCAACAATAGCATAGGATTCAGATGTTCTTACTGATCCCTAAAGCAGGAATCCTGCTATTTGGTAATGTTACCTTCCCATGGTGCTCCTTACACCAATCTGACATGCTGTCCAGTAACTCATCTGGCTGTTTTATAATCAGGTTAGGACCCTGTGGATGGGAAAAGCCATTAGTCATCCAGAAGCATCAGGGTAACCTTGGCTTCTGAGGCAAAGTTTAAGCTAATTTAAGAATTAAATATATACCAGAGAGAGATGAGGGCACTTTTTTAACTCTCAAAAGTGGTCCTCATTTATTCCAACACTATTTATAACCGCGAAAAATAAATAAACACATATGTGTACAGACAGACACATACACACACATATCCCTGAACACTGAAATGCTTATTAAAAGAAATAAGCATCTGTCAAGGCCAAAAAACTACAGCCTAGCCTATGGCTTTATCTATTTTTGCCAGTAAGCTAAGAATGATTTTTACATTTGTAAGAACTGCAAAACAAACAAACATATAACAGGGAGGTATATGGCACTCTAATCCTAAAATATTTAATATTTGGTCTTTAGAAAAGCTTGCCAACCCCTATTCTGAGTTAATTTTGAAGTATCTATTTTGCCAAGTGAAAGAAGCAAATTGCAGAACAATATATACATTCATATGATTTCACTTACATTCGGTTTAAAATAAATACATACATTTATATATGCATACAAAATACAAAAACTTTGAGAGTATTATGGGACAGAAGAACAGGGCCAGAAACCAACAGCTTACTATATATTTTTTTTTTCAGGTAAAGTTATACTGTTTAATTTTAACCATATTTTTATACTAAAATATTAAAAACATCATTGGTGACAAATGAAAACTGGAAGTGGCCTTCAAATTCTCAGCTACATTTAATACAACATTCAACTGTGAGTGTCTCAGATAAGAGTCCCAGCAGTAACAGAGGCCCAGCTTCTGGCATTTAAAAAGGTAACCTTGGCCTTAGTTTCCCCTTCTGTACAATGGAGATAATAAATTGCCCCTCTCCTCCCAAAGGGATGCTAAGAACACAAAATTACAAAAGAAATTACAGATATGAAAGTTCTTTGAATTCTCTAAAAAGAAAAATACTACAAATCTGAAGTATTATTACTATTAAGTGAAATTGTTTGCAATCAGTAAAAAGAATGGCTAAAATCTGACTAAAATATGCCTGACATCCTACAACTAACAAGAAGTTTTAACCAAACAAAAAAACTGGTAATGGGACCCACCATGAAGAAGGAAAAATTGTTCTGATAACATATTTTGTAAAAAGCCAAATCCTTCTAGCAAACTACGATGGAAAAAGTTAACTACTATCAATCTAATAAGACCACATAACTTATTACAGATCCCAGTAAGCCACCCACAGAAAAAATTTCAGAGTATGATGTTTGTTTTTCTACCAATATAAAAACACTTTCCCCTCAGACTCAGATACAAAAATAAAACTTATTTTCCACAGAACTGCCACTTAAGTGCCAACAGCCCCTAAGCATTTTTTCACATCCTTATCCTCATCTGACTGAGTCTATTTACAAATGTCGCACTCATTTGCAGCTGGTGAATACAGACCCAAATTTCCTCCAGGGTACATATCAACTAACTGGTCCATTAAACTGTCACCTTCACATTATATCAACAGTCTAAAGGAAAACACTCTTCTTCAGCCAAAGGTAAGGAGGGCTGGTAAAATACAGACACTTCTCTTCACTATTCATCTTTAGTAAATGCCAATTGACAGGATAAAACAAACCTAAAACTTGGGAGTCTGTTTATATAAATAAATTTATTTCTTAAAAAATTTTAAAAGCTAGTTGCTAAGATGAGAAATACAAAGTCTAATGGTTCTCTTCCAGCTGATCTATCAGGAAGTACTCCAGGGCGTATGTTCCCTACTCTAGAAAAGTAGCAATTCATCTACAAATGCTTTTTCCCTTTCATCTACCCAGGAAAGTAAGTCTTACCTATAGGTTAATGAAATTTATATACAGTGCCAGTAACACATCAACCCCTCCCTCTGGGAACTTATTTTAACAGGACTGTCTTTCCCACAAACGTACCTAGTGTTCCTGTTCTAGTTTCTCACTGCCTCTAGATTCTGCTGACAACATGAAAAGAATTATTCAAGGCCAGGAAATTCTTCCTCTACAAGTCAGATGCTGTAACACACTTATTAAATGTCCCATGAGGTATGGTTTATTTGTTTCACTTAATGTTTCAATAAAAAGCAACATGTTAAAACTTTAATCATGCCCAATATCAACAAGAGAATAATGATTCTGCATCAACAGATTTCCTAAAATCTTAATAAAGATTTAGAAGAATCACATGTCCTAGTTGAAAAGGCAAAACCTGCATATATGGAGTTGAGTTAAACTCAACTTTGGCATGAGTCACCAATCCCGACGAGACTACATAGCTGCCTGTCTTACTGAATGGTGGCACTTCAGACTGCCTGGGTTCAACTGCTGACTCCGGCAATAACTAGTCAAGCAGTCTTGGGCAAATCACCCAACATCTCTGTGCCAATATGTTTGCCTCTATAAAATGAGTGTAACTAACAGTAACTACCTCAATACTCATTGTTAGGTTACAAGAGACTACATTAACGCTCTTAGAGCTGTACCTAGCACACAGTAAGTTAGTAAGTTAATGACAGCATTTATGTTTCCATAATTTTTTGGCATGGCTTATTTAAAAACAGCTAACCCTAGATGAATTACTTTGGTTCTAGTACCAACCCTACCATGCATGACCTAGCACAATACTTTGTATCATAGTCTTATTTTTAAACAAAGATATAGGGGAAAACAATCTTCGGATTTCTAATATGCTCTAAACAGTAAGGGTGTATTACAGGGCATCGCCTACTTCAGCCAAAATGTTGAGATCAGAGTCGGTTATCAGACAGGCCATCTCAATAATCTGGTCCTTCTCAATGTCCAATCCTGTCATCTGTAATAAAAATAAATATATAACACACATATCTTTCCTACCTATTTTACTCCATTTTATTTAATGAGAATTCCCTGAAGCAGATTAAATTCATATCCCATAGCCAAGATTGAAAAGACAATAATATTACTTGGGTAAGCCCTCAAAGCACTGAACAATAAGTTATTCATTGAATAAACATTTACCAAAAACCTGCTATATGTTAGGCACCCTGGTCCTAATCTAGAACAGATGCAGAATAAGCAAAATTAAGTGCTAACAGCATTTAATTTTGAAAGTTAGATAACCAGTATCGCTACATCTCTGCAGAGTTTACAAAGTTTTCATGTTGATGACAACACTTGACCTTCATTCCAGTATGAGAAAACTGGGGCTTCAAGGAAGGGTGAGTCCTTGGCAGGAGTATGGGAAACCTAAAGGAAACACGACTGGGACCTAACCCCAATTCAGGTCCTCCCTAGCAGCTTGGTCTTGAGCAAGCTGAACCCCCTTTCCGGGCCTCAGTTTCCTCCTTTATGGCATGAAGGGTAAGGCTGAGTCATTTCCGGAGTCCAGTCTAGCTCTAACCACTTAGGGTCCTGTATGGCTGGGGAAGGGGGCCTAGCAGAGCTGCCGTCCCCACCCACCCCACCCACCGCACCGCACCGCACCCCACCCCTATGACCATAAGCTCAAAGCGACCAGAGTGCTGGGTCCCTTAACTAGGTGGAGTTGGGGGGACGCAGCCATATGGATGACTCCTCCGTTCTGAAAAGAAACCCTAGAGCGCAGCACAGTACCCAAAGCCGCAGGACACCTGCCCCAGGACTTGCCCCGCACCGCCCACACCCGGGAGGACCACCTGCCACGTCTGAGACCCAGACACCAGCCTCGCTTCCCCGACACTTAGCTACCGGTCCCACGCGCGAAAGCTCACTCGATTCCCCTCACCGCCACCGACCTCACTCACCTCCAGGTCCACCCAAACCATCCGCTGGGCCATGCTCTCCCCGGCTGCCATGGCTGCGCCACCTTCGCGGACACTCCGCGCCCCGAACTGCCCGCGACTCCCCCCCACACCTCCCAACAGCCTGGAGCGCAGGGAGCCGCCTAGCATCCCCCGGCGCGAGCCACCACTGCCCCAGCCTCGCAGCCGGCGCCGGCGCAGGCGCGCTAGTCGCTAAACGTCGCAAACCCCGCGGGGAAGCACAGGACCAAAAACTACAGGTCCCAGCATCCAGTGCGCCGAGTCACCCTAAACAAGCCGGTTCGATTGCCGATTAGGATGATGGGACTTAGAGTCTCGCCCGGTATAGCGACCAATAGCTCCGCCCTCGCCACGTGTTTTCGGAGGTTATTGGAGGTTCTTGTTTTCCAGAACTAAGTTTATTAGTGTCAGAGTCTTTTCCTTAGATTGGGTTAGTTGTAAACGTCGAAGTTGTTAAAGAACTTTCTTACTTTGTTTGGTCGAAAAAAGTGCCTGGTTATCTTTTCTTTTTTCCACATTTTTGCTTTTTTTTGCTTCTCGCTTCCCCCCCCCACGCCCCCGCCATTCTTTACTTACCTGCCCCTTCACCAGTATTAGCGTTTAAATCCCCTGATTCAGTTGGCAAAGTGTTATTCCTTATTTTCTACGGAGCGACGGTGTCTATTTCAGTTCAGCTGCTAGGTGTTAGTGGTAATGACTTCTACCCCACGCTTAGAAGTTCTCAAAAGTCTAGTCCTTGTGTAAGGAATCCAGGCAGTGATTTAAATGAAAAGGAGCTAAAAACAGCTCTGCCCACTCTAATCTGCTTTGGTTTTGATGAAACTATTTTTCATTTATCATTTCCACAAGTAAAGGTGGCCACCAACAGGATCTTTCAAGTCTCTTAAATCTTGGCTATTCAGTAGCAAATTTGTGTGCAAGAGTGCAACTTTGTCACAAGCATTGGTTTCAGCCAGGAATTACATCCTCTATATACAAGTCGCTAATTACAGAGCCTGGTAAACTGGTTTTGTGAGAGAAACTTGGTTGCCTAATCAGACTGTAAGAACGGTGTGGTGTACAGACAGGATTTCACCTTAAATTCCTTTGTTGTATCCAACCCACCACCAGCTCAGGTGCAGAGAAATTCTCTTTGAAGGGTCGTCAAATTGTGTGTACAGGTTATATACATGCAGTACAGTATAAAGACTTTCATTATGCTGGACATGTGTCTATTGTATCTGCGTTGTCTGATGAATTGTTGACTTGCTATAGGTTTTTCATTTGTAGCCACTTAATTTTTTTAAGTGTATGTTTCTTTTTTAGTTTTGTATTAGTTTAAGTTTTCTTTATTGATTTCAGAAAGCAAGGAAGGGGGGGCATCCATTTGTTGCTCCACTTATTTCTGCATTCATTGAGTATTATATGTGCTCTGACCTGGAATTGAACACACAACATAGGTTATGGGGACAATATTCTAGCCAACTGAGCTACCCAGCCAGGGCAATTGTTATTTAAACTTAATTCATAAAAAGTAGATTCAGTTGAAGTATGTAACATTTCATCCTCCTAAGGTATTGTTACTTTAAAATTTCAAAGAACTTTTCAAAGTCACTACTAGAATATTAGTCAGTTCTATCATAAATTACAACTTACAAAATGCTATTTACATTTAAAAATTTATATTCTGAAAAGTTATTAACATAATTTTAAAATATTGGGTAGTCAAAATTATGTGTGGACATTTCTTGAAAACTTCAGTTTTCATAGTAGTATATGTTCATTATAAAAATACAGGTTGCACCCTGGCTGGTGGCACAGTGGATAAAGTGTGGGCCTGCGAACCCAAAGGTTGCTGGTTCAATTCCCAGCCAGGGCACACACAACCAGTTTGCAAGCCAGGTCTCAAGCCAGGTCCTTAGCTGGAGACAGGTGAAAGGCAACCATACATTGATGTCTCTCTCCTTCTCTGCCTCTCTCCCTTCCAGTCTCTCTAAAAATAATAAATAAAATATTTTAAAAATACAAATTAATAAATTTTTTAAAAAAGAAAAAAGACTGTACAATGTGCCCTAGCTGGGGGGGGGGGGGTTGGAATACAGGTTGCAAGACAGGTCTCTAGCCAGGTCCATGTCTGGAAGCAGGGGAAAGGCAACCATACATTGATGTTTCTCTCCGTTTCTTCCTCCCTCCCTGCCCTTCTCTGTAAAAATAATAAAATCTTAAATAAATAAAGGCACATTTTAGGTAAATGGTGTTACAATGTAAGATTTACAGTTTATTGGGTTTTGTGTGTAATATCATTAGATTTACTGATCTTAAATATTAATGCCCCAAAGTAGAGCAATGTATGCACCAAATTAACAAATCCAAACCTTGTATGTAAGAGGACAGACTCAAGGAAGTGGAGCCCTAGAATCTGAAAGCAACCTTGTCCCACTGTGGCCTCAATCATTTCTTTCTCTTTTCCTCTCTTAACAGAATTTATCTCAAAGCTACACCATTCTAAGAGACTTTGTTTTTTCAAGACTGTTGTAAATCTATAAAAATTGCTTTTGTTAAGTAACATCAAGGGTATAGAACCAAGAAATCTTGCTCTTTAAAATCACAGACAATGAGAAATGTTGCTGTTTAATGTTATCTCAGTGAGAATAAAACATCTCTTATTTAAAGAATCTGAGCCATGTAGGTCACTCTGTCTGACACAGAGAAGCTACTTCTGTCTCTAACCCAAGGGCAGAAATTCAGATAAAAGGTCTTCAGACAGCATTCCACTTTTATCTTAACTTTGTATTTTCTAAGGAAACAAGACCCTGAGTCAGCATCTCAACACTGCTGGTAGTCAGACTATAATGTTTCTAACAATCTATGACAACTTTTCTAGCAGGAATGAATAAGGTCACACAAAGCCTCTCTTATAAAGATAACTGGATCTTCTTTTTTTTTAACTTCCCTTTTTCAACTGTGGTAAAATACCATTTTAACCATTTTAAGTGTGCAGTTTAGTGGCATTGAGTACATTCATGTTGTGCAATCATCACCACTGTCCCTCTCCAGAACTTATTCACTTTCCCAAACTGAAACCTTATATCCATTAAGTACTAACTCCCCATTTCCACCCAGCCTCTGGCCACCAACATTATTTTTGTTTCTTAATTTGACCACATTAGGTACCTCAAACAAGTGAAATCATACAGTGTTGGTCCTTTTGTGTCCAGCTTATTTCTTACCATAATATCCTCAAATTTCATTTATATATATGAGTACATACACATCTTATTTATCCACTTATCAATTAA
This sequence comes from Noctilio leporinus, assembly GCA_004026585.1. Classification (NCBI taxonomy): domain Eukaryota; kingdom Metazoa; phylum Chordata; class Mammalia; order Chiroptera; family Noctilionidae; genus Noctilio; species Noctilio leporinus. The sequence goes on from PVIW01007557.1 coordinate 27,924, forward strand.
TGGATACTTGGGTTGCTTCTATCTTTTAGCTATTGTGATTATTTACATGGATTTCAATTTTATTTTTCTATTGCTCCTGCTTACCAGCCCTTCCCCAGGACTTCCCCACCCCTGATTTGTTCTGCTCACCTCCTGAAGAAAGGTTACTGTAATAATCAATCCAGAGGTGGTTCTCACTCTGCTTAATTCTTCTTTAGCATCATCCTAAACTCTTTTTTAAAGTCCTTCTCTACTTCCTCTTGTGAAAGATCTCTTGTTCCACATTTTAATTGTTACAGAGTTTGTAAACCTAATACTGTTACTGTTATGTTTCTAATTTTTATCTGATATGCTTTATCACATTCCTACTAAACTGGACTTTAATTTCTGGAATATATTTTCATACGTTTGTAGCACTAGCACAGAGCCATATGGTAATGGTAGCAGTACAAGCTAGTAGTCACCAAAGTAATGAGACTATCTCACAACTGTAAACTTCCTACAGTTTATAAAGCATTTTCAAACAAGCAGTAGGTACCTCATGATGATTTACTAATTAACAGTAATATGTTTTCTTTTGCTCCTTTGTGGGGCTTTCTCTTGAAAAAACATTGATAGCAGGTTTACTGCCAATATCTGATAACTATTGTTTATTTCCTTCTAGTGGTCTGGGGAGAAATAAAGATGATAAATCTTTTGCCTTTACCTTATATTACTGTAAAAAAATACAAAGTAAAAATATAAACCAAACATAATCTTCAAAATGCACCTAGTACAAAATGAACATCCTAAAGGTTTTCATGAAGTTTTATCTCTATTCAGTTCAACAAACACTTACTGAATAATTAGTGCATATCAAACACATTGCTAGAATTCGAAGTTAAAATATATTTATTAAGTTGATATTTATTATATCACACATTATAGGTAATAGGTTAGCAAAGGTTTTTTTGTTTTGTTTTGTTTTTCTCTAAGGTGGCTGTAGCAGTGCTTAGTTGTTTTGAACTTTATTGAAAACAATTTTGTTAATTTTATTAGGACAGTTGTCATATCAGCATGCATTTTTTAAAATCAAAATTGGTGAATTTTTATGTAGTCATTTTAATATTGAAGATGGAAGAAAATATTGAAGATGGCTTATCATGCTTTATTAGTTTAAGAAAGGTAAAAACACAACTGAAATGAAAAAGAAGAAAAGGTGCTATAACCGATCAAATGTGTCAAAAGTGGTTTGCGAAGTTTCATGTTGGATTTTTCTTGCTGGACAATGCTCCATGGTTAGGTAAACCAGTTGAAGTTGATAGAGATCAAATCAAAATATTAATTGAGAACAACCAACTTTATGCCATGTGAGAGATTAACCAACATACTCAAAATATCCAAAACCATAAAGTTCTGGGTGAAAATGAAAAGTATGCCTTTTGTTTTATAGAAAAATCTAAATGCACATTTGGCCAACCCAATACATAAAATATTAATGGTTTATTTTGCATTTAGAGTTGTTTCTTCTGCAGATAAGGAAATGGCTTTAATCCTTTCCATCTGTGAAATGGGTTGTATGATGATTAAAACACAAGAGAATATCTGATATGTTATATAGTAGTTGCTCATGTATTTCTGTAAACAGATCAAGAGATACAACTTAATACAAAGGAGATTATGCTAATGCTTTAAAGAATTATAAAGTATTCCCTGGCCAGTGCAGCTCAGTTGGTTGGGCATCATCCTGCAGACCAAGAGGTCACAAGTTTGATTCCAAGTCAAAGCACATGCCTGGGTTGCAAATTTAGTCCAACCAATTGATGTTTCTCTTTCACATCAATGTTTCTCTCCCTCTCTTACACCCTCCCTTCTCCTCTCTTTGGATTCAATAAAAGAAAAGAAAACTTAAGAATTATAGAGTGCTATGAGACATTAGGAGCAAGGAATTGATTTTGACTAAAGAGCTACAGGAGAATGGAAATTGCATTAAATCCTGAAAGAAGAGAATTTTGACAACAGATTATGGGTAAGTATATCCCAGGTAGATAGAATATCTTGGACCTAAGCAGTTAGGATAATTAGCCTTTAAAATGAAAGAGAAATGCAAAGGAAAGAACAAATTGCAGGAAGAACAGGTAAGAGTAGATGAGTTCAATTTTGGAAAGGTTGAAGTCGTGCACAAAGAGCTACACAGAGATGCCCACCAGGCAACTAGGAAGAGGACAGGGATAGAGACATTAGTTTGGAAGCCATATATATAGGACAGCTGAAGTTATGGTAGGGAACATGATTGCAAGTTGCCCAAAAAACGTATAGCTGTAGGTCTATGTCAACCTTGAGAATTTTATTTTTTGCAAATTTTTAAACCTAATAAGCACATGAGGAGTCTCAGCTTGATTTGTACATGTTGGTGCATGCTGAACAAACTGGTGAAGCCTACCAGAGGCCTATTTCTTGGAAGAATAAAGTGTTCCTGAGAGGAAAAACTCAGCTAAAGGAAGAAGCAGCTAAAAACAAAGAGTACAGTCAACACAAAAGCTGATTGAGCCTGAGGGAGAAAAAGAATAATTTGGACAGCACAGCAACTATCACATAGATTTGTTTTCTGAATTAGTCCCTTCTGGACTCACATCTAAGTCCGACAGAGAACAAAGAGGCTACAGGTATCCTAAATGAGCTTTTTCAATTAAAAGCACATGTGATAGTGGTATCACATAACACTCAAATCCTCTACTAAAACAACAAAATTTTAAAACAATGAAACTTAAGTAAGGCTACAGTATCAGGGATAGAGAAGAGAGAGGGACGTGCTTTTCACCTATCATTTGTGCTATTTCCTTCCACGTGGAAGAAGTGCCACTGGCATCACATTCCTGACTTCCTATATCTGATCCTCTTATTTTGGCATTTAAAAAAGTAGAATAAAATTCAAGATTTGGGACAATTTGGACATGGGCAAGACAATGCAAAGGCAGTGTCCTGGGGGTTGGACTTGTTTAAAAATCATACAAATGACAGAGGGGAGCAAAAAGGGGATGATGTAATACAACAACAATAAAATTAAAAACAAAATAAAATAAAAATGAGCAGAATATGAAAAAATAAAAAATTAAAATTAAAATTTAAAAAAAATCATACAAATACTTAGACAGCTTTGCTGAGAGCTGAAGTCCTACGTTACTTAGGTGGGGAGCGTCACAGAGTTAGGTTTGTGTTCCGTCAGTGTGACCTCGTTTGCACCCACTCCCTGATGAGACTTAACCACCTCCCTGTGCCACCAATTGACCTGGTGATCTCTTGGTATCTGGATAACAAGCTTGAATCAATTAGTAATTATCATTGTAGCAATATTTGAACAATTCTATAATTATGAATACTCCAAAGTAAACCACTGGAAATTATGACATCAAACTAGAACAGTCTAAATAATTATTAGACATATATATATATATATGTATGAACATTCAGTGTAGCCCATGTATAATACAAAAAACAGTAGGCCTTAGAAACAAAATAGTATGCCTGCAGTTGTCAGTCACTTCTTGTCCCTTCTGTTTTTTCCGTCCCTTCTGTTTTTTTCCTTCTCTTGACTTAAAAAAAAACCCTGAACTTTGGGCTTGGGGAAAATGGACTTTGAGGAACCTCCAAGGCCCTCATCATTTAGATTGAGCATCTTCGCAATCAATAAGAATTTTCCTTACTCCAAAATCTGATGTTTTGAATATTCACCTTTTGAGCCATCAGGCACATGAACGTTGGAGCAGTAACAAAAGTGATACTGTCCCATGGGCCAGGGCAGTGTTGACCCAGCCTCCCATAGCAGAACCCATAGCTGTGCCCTCATGATTTCTGATGGCTCCACCTGCCAAGCTTGCACTCCACAATATTGTCACCTGGCTGTATCCAACCTGGTAGCACAATGCAGATTTTTTTTTTTTTTGGAAGACTCTTGAGGAAGTCCAGGTAAATTGGGAAAGACAGTTATATGGCTCTTGAAAGGGGTATCATTTTACCTTCAATGCCTAACACTCATCACCATTCCTGTGCAGATATTTCCTTTCACACAACCAAGTCTGGGTCTGTTTGGGCCTGATGAACACTGCTGGCCTCACCCAGCCCTACTACAAAAATCCGGGGGCTCCCAGCAGATAATCATGGCAGCTGGCCTTGTTGCATCCTGAAGCTGTTGCTGGGTAGCCTCAGACCCAGGACTGGTGTGAAATTTGAATCTATATCAATGTGGTAAACACAATTCACTCCATTTCTAGTGATTCTTTGAGAACCTACCTCATGCAATTCATGTACCACCAGATGTTCTTCAAGTGACTGGGCCTAATAGGTAGCTAGCAGGCAGAGGCATATCTCAGAGATCCTTGGGTCTTTTGGCTGGCCAATCCCCAGATTTGGTGCTGGTGGAAACCAGTCTTGGTGTGCAGCTTGGCCCCCTCTCATACATACCCAGGTCCAGCAGAGGTAGCCACAAACTGTGCATCACTTTGTAGCTCCAAACAGGTTGCCCAGGGCCAGTCACAGGCAGCACCTAAGATTGATCTGACCAGAGTCCCTCTCAAGAGGACCCAGAACAAACACAGAAGGTGGCAGGACTCAGGCCATGGTAAAGCATGACCCAATTAGCCCCACCAGTGGCATACACAAAGGAGATTTCTGCAGGCACCAGACACTGCTAAGGCAAATTACAGCCCTCAGACAGCAATTCATATCTTGTAGTCAGGGTCAACCCTAAACATGTGCAAGGCAATGGGCAACCTTACCTATGGACAGGCCAACAATAATCAAAACTCAACTACATGAGGGTTCACCTAACCCACAAAAGGGACATTTCTGGAATACCTAGCTCAGTTGATCAGGGGGACTGCACCACTGAGACCAAGAAGACACCCACTGCATAAGGCCTCCATTCCAAGACTGGAGGACACAGAAGATCTACTTAATACGTAGAAACAAACACAGAGAGACATCCAAAATGGGGAGAAAAATAAACATGTCCCAAGTGAAAGAATAGGATAAATTCCCCCAAAAGAACTAAATGAAAAGGAGGCAAGCAAGCTAGCAGATACAGAGTTTGAAACAATGGTTATAGAATGCTGAAGAAACTTATGGGGGAAACATGGATGAATTCCATGAGAACTTAAACAGAGATAGTTAGCATTAAAAAAAAAAAAAAAAGGCATAAAAAGAAACCAATCAGAAATAAAGAATACAACATTTGAAATGGAAAAAACATGAGAAAAAATCAACAGCAGGCTAAATAAAGCAAAGGATCAAATCAATGATTTGGAAGACAAGATAGCAGAAAATATCCCATTAGAGCAGAAAAAAAAAAAGAGAGAGAGAGAGAGAGAGAATTTTAAAAATGAGAATAGTCTAAGGGACCTCATGAAGCATAACAACATCCACATCATAGGAGTAGCACAAAGGCAAGAGAGAAAGAGCAAGGGATTGAGAACCTGTTTGAAGAAACAATGGCTGAAAACTTCACTAACCAAATGAAAGACAAAGACACACAAGTCCAGGAAATTCAGAGAAACCCAAACAGGCCCACACTAAGACATATGACAATAAAAATGGCAAAGGTTAAAGACAAAAAGAGAATCTTGAAAGCAGCAAGAGAAGACTGTTAGTTGCCTACAAGGGAGCTCCCACAGGACTGTCAGTTGATTTCTCAACAGAAATATTTCAGGCCAAAAAGAACTGGCACAAAATATTCATAGTGATGAAAAGCAAAGACCTACAACAAGGATTACTTTACTCAGCAAAGTTATCATTTAAAAATGTTTTAAATAAATAAAAAGTTCCCCTGACAAGAAAAAGCTAAAGATGTTCATCACCAAACCAGCACTACAAGAAATGTTACAGGATCTTCTTTAAGGAAAAAAAAAAAAAAAGAAAGAGGAAGATAATTATAAGAACATAGTTATAAAAAATAAACCCTGGCTGGGTGGCTTAGTTTATTAGAGCATTGTTCTGCACACCAAAAAGTCACAGGTTCAATTCCCAGTCAGGGAACATATCTAGGTTGTGAGTTTGATCCCTGGTTGGGGTGAATATGGGAGGCAACCAATTGCTGTTTCTTTCTTCTCTCTCTCTCCCCTCCCCCTTTCCGTCCTCCAAAATCAATAAAACTATCCTCAGGTGAAGACAAAACACACACACACACACACACACACACACACACACACACAAATAAAATGGCACCCGACTGGGTAGCTCAGCTTGTTAGAGTGTCCCAATATACAAAAATTAAGGGTTCAATCCCCAGTTAGGACACATGCAAGAATCAACCAATGAAGTGGAACAAATCAATATTTTTTCTCTATCTCTAAAAATCAATAAATAAAAATTTTAATAAAGAATAAAATGTCAATGAATATGTACTTATTAATAATCAATTTGAATGTAAATGGCTGAAATGCTTAAATCAAAAGACATAGGGTAGCTCTGACTGGTATGGCTCAGTGGATTGAACACAGGCCTCTGAGCCAAAGGGTCACAGGTTTGATTACCAGTCAGGGTACATGCCTGGGTTGCAGGCCAGGCCCCCAGTTAGGGATATATGAGAGGCAACCACACATTGATGTTTCTCTCCCTCACTTAAAAAAAAAAAAAAAAAAAGATGTACGGTGGCTGAATAGATAACAGGACCCATATATATTATGACTACAGAGACTCACCTCAGAACAAAAGACACAGAGACTGAAAGGGGGTGAAAAAGGATATTTCATGGATTTATAGATTGATTTTTGTATGTGCCTTGATGATTGGTAGAAACTTTAACCTCAGTGCATTGGGACAAGGCTCTAACCAGACAAAGTGCCCAACCATGGCTTGCTTTTTTCTTTTTGATTGTTTGGAAGATCCATGCATTGATATAAATAGGGTCTTACAATCCAATTAAAAAATAGGCAAGGGACCTGAATAGTCACTTCTCCAAAGAGGACATACAGATGGCTAATAGATAGAAGAAAAGATGCTCAGCATCACTAATCATCAGAGAAATGCAAATTAAAATCACAATGAGATATCACCTCACACCTGTCAGAATGGCTATTATCAATAAATCAACAGACAGCAAATGTTGGCAAGGATGTGAAGAAAGGGAATGGTGATAATGCAGACTGGTGCAGCCACTGTGGAAAGCAGTATGGAGCTACCCGCTAAAATCTGTTAAAAAAAAAAAAAAAAAAAAAAACAGAACTGCATTATGACCCAGGGATTCCACTTTTGGAAATATACCCAAAGAAACCTGAACCACCAATTGAAAGAATACATGAAATCTGTCCAGAAAAAGTTTAGCCATTGTTAATATCATGAAAATGATTTGTGCCACACTGATGTAACCTGGCAGTCAAAGAGAGTGGACTGGAACGTGCATGTGTGATTTCACTGGGGGCAGTAGACACTATTGAGTGAGCATGTATACTGTGTGGCCATCACATTCAAAATGACTAAGCAATGTATCAGATTTTGCATTAAGATTGAACATTCCTCTTCAGAAATTACTAGGGTGATTCAGAAGGCTTTTGGTGACAATGCAATGGAAGTTATCTTACTCTCCATGCCCAAAGAAGGCATGGCAAAGTTACAGCAAGATCAAGACCATGTTAACTATGTTTTCTTGATTGGGAAGGCATTGTCCATCATGAGTTCACCCTTCCTGGCCAAACAGTTAATAAGGAGTACTAACCCAATGTTCTTCATTTGGTTGAATGGTGCAACATGACAAAACAGCTGCAGCTATGGGCAACATGATTGGCAGCTTCATCATGACAACATGGTGCTCATGTGTCATGTCTCATGTAGTTTTTCGGCAAAACATCAAATCACCCAGGTGCCTCAGCCCCTCAACAGCTCAGATTTGGCACCCTGTAACTGTTGGCTTTTCCCAAAACTAAAATCACCTTTGAAAGGGAAGAGATTTCAGACCATTGATAAGATTCAGAAAAGTACAACAGGGCAGCTGATGGCAAGTCCAACAAAAGATTTTGCAGAGTGTTTTGAACAACTGAAGAGACACTGGGAGAACTGAGTGAAGTCCCAGTGTGCCTATTTGAGGGGGACTGAGGCATCATTGTCCTATGTGCAATGTTTCTAGTATCTTGTACCTTCTTTAATAAATGTCTCTATTTTTCATAGTACATGGCTAGGTACTTTCTGGACAGACCTTGTATATATGCACCCCTATGTTCATTGCAGTGTAATATTTGCAACAGCCAAAATCTGGAAACAGCTCAAGTGCCCATCAATAGATTAATGAATAATAAAATTGTAATACATTTACACAATGAAATACTATTTGGCCATAAAAAAAAGGAAGGAAATCTTCCCCTTTACTACAGCATGGATGGACCTGAAGAGTATCTGTTTATTTTTATTGATTCCAGAGAGAGAGAGAGAGAGAGAGAGAGAGAGAGAGAGAGAGAGAGAGAGAGAGAGCAATGTGAGAGAAACATCAATTGGCTTCCTCCCATATGCATCTGACCAGGGAATGAACCTGCAACATAGTCATGTGCCCTGACTGGGAATCGAACACATGACACTTCAGTTTATAGGACAAAGCTCCAGCTAACTGAGCCACACCAGCCCGGGTAAGAATATTATGCTAAGTGAAGTAAGCCAGTGAGAGAAAAACAAGTACCATATGATGTCACTTATATATGAGATCTAATAAACAAAATAAACTAACAAAATAGAAACAGACCCATCAAGACAGAGAATGGACTGAAACTCAGAGGAAAGAAGCTTTGGAGGACTGGGTGAAAAAAGTGAAGGAATTAAGCAAAAAAAAAAAAAAAAAAAAAAACTTACAGACAGAGGCAATGGTATTGTAATTATCAGAAGGAAAGGGGAGTGGGGGTAGGCCGAAGTAAAAAGGGAATAAATGGTGATGGAAGGAGACTTGACTTGGAGCAGTGAACATAATACAATATACAATGGTGTATTATAGAAACATACAACTAAAACCTATATAATTTTATTAGCCAATGTTATCCCAATAACTTTTTTAATGAAAAACAAAAAATCCTTACCATCTATCAACACAGTGTCCAATTTAACCATTTGTCTTACTTGCTAAACCGTATGGGGTTTGTCCTGAAAGTATCTACTGCGCAAACTGTTTTAATTATATTGATATTGGCTCAAAACTTTCAGGACAGGCCTCATATATCTGTACACCACAAGGTCTGGCTCAGACGTTGGGGGTTGCAAAGCAAATGTCACCAGTTGGCTTCTGGGTCAGGGCACATGCCTGGGTTAAGGGTTGGTCCCTGGTCGGGGTGTGTATGAGAGGCAATAGATTGATGTTTCCCTCTCATATCAATGCTTTTCTCTCTCTTTCTTCTCCCCTTCCCCTCTATCTAAATAAAAATAAAATCTGAAAGGAAAGGAAAGGAAAGAAAAGGAAGGAGAAAGAAAGGAAGGAAGGAAGGAAGGAAGGAAGGAAGGATGGGAGGGAGGGAGGGAGGGAAGAAGGAAGGGAGGGAGGAAAGAAACAAAGAAAGGGAGGAAGAAAGAGAAAGGAAGAAAGACAGAAAGACAGAAAGAAAGAAAGGAAGGAATGAAGGAAGGAAGGAAGGAAGGAAGGAAGGAAGGAAGGAAGGAAGGAAGAAAGAAAGAAAGAAAGAAAGAAAGAAAGAAAGAAAGAAAGAAAGAAAAAGAGAAAGAAGGAAAGGAAGGAAGGAAGGAAGAAAGGAAAGGAAGGAAGGAGGGAGGAAGAAAGGAAGAGAGGAAAAGAGGAAGGAAGAAAGGAAAAGGAACAATAGTAGTTGGTATTGTCTGCAAAATATAGGTTCTGAAACAATGTGGCAGGTTGCATTTTTTAAAAATGGTCTCAATAATAGCTCCTGTCTCACATTCTTCTCTTATGATATAACCTTGAAACTCCTCTTAATGATCAGTGGGTTTCGTGCCTCCTCTCCTTGAACCTGGGTGGGACATTGTAACTATGATGACCAATAGAGCACTATACTACAAAAGTGATTTCTCATGCTAGATCACAAAATGCTATGTTCTTTCACCTTGCTCTCTTTGTATGCTAACTTTTGGAATCCAGCCATGTTGAAAGGAAGCCCAAGCAGCCCACATGGAAAGGAACCAAAGCACCCAGCTCACAGCCCGAGCTAAACTCCCAGCCAGTAGCCAGCACAAGTTTGACAGACTTTACAGGTGCATGAGAAAGCCATTTTCAAAATGGAGCTTTCAGTCCCCATTTGAGTCACCTCGAATGATAAGTGAAGCCATCTCTGTGGCCAAGTGATTTTTTTTAGCCACTGATTTTCAAGCTGCTTTGTTAAACAGCAATACATAACTGGAACAAATGGAATACATATACTTTTTCCTTCACTATTAGGAACAGAGCGAGCCACTTGTTTCTTTGACAAAGGAATATTATTGTATCTGAGAAACACCATACTTATTATCTGTAAAAGGGTTGGTACAGTTTAAGATACTTTGCACATCAATGACAAGGTGATAGCCCCAGTCTTTCCTGAAGGGAAGTACTGCTACCACCTGAGTAAAAGGGAGACTGATACAGCTTAAGATACTTTTCCTAACAATGAGGTATGGTTCTCCAGGTCAGGTTAGAATAATGGAGAACAATAAGGAAAGGAGCCTTGCTGTTTGAAAGGATGAAGAAGGATCCTCCCTACCACCTGCCATGAAGTCTGATATGAAAAAATGAGCTGCCATCCACCATAAGAAGCAGCATAATAGAAGGAGCATATTCAGAGGATCATGATGGATCAGCTGGTTGTAGCAGCCATGCGAGAGGAAGAAGCTATCCAGTTTGTAGTCAGGATTTGGCCACACAGCCTAGTAAGAAAGCTGGCATGCTGTCGCTCTGATAATGCTGCCCCTGCTGACTCTGAAGCTACCAAGGACTCTGCCTTGCAGACCTGGACTCTAGGAGCTCAGAACATGTAGAAAGCACACTCTTAGGACTTGTGCCTTTCCTAAACTTCACCATGATCCAGTGTAACATGGCACATGTTTTTCTGAACCATTAGAGGGAAGCTGATGGTAATGTACCCCATATCTTGAAGGAGAGAGCTGACAGATAAGAAATGGGGACTATTGTGCTTGGTTTTGGTTTGTAGCCTTATGGGAAGCAAAAGCAGTACTGGGTGTTGTGGGAAAACAGGGCTCTGAACAGGAGTGTTCACAGCCCCTCCTCCCAAGGGCGGAATATTGTAAATAAAGACCTGTTTTTCTCAACACCAATTGTTGAGTCATACAACAAGGTACCATGTGAGTAAGCCATATTTGCTTGGTAACGTGTACACTGTGGTGGGAGAAGAACTGCAAGGGAGTGAAGGTACATAAAAGGAATTTTCTTGGCAAGGTGAAGCGGAGTCAAATATACTGTTGTGGTGGTTTTGTACTGTCTCATCTTAGCTAAGGTGAGACTGGTTCCTAGAACTCATTTCCCAGTCTAATTCTCATTTAGAGCTGCTGTGGTAAAGAATGTGCCCAGCCTTTGTTCCTGCTTCCTGCAAAGAAACCTCTAAATTCTTGGAATTTCCCAAATGATAGGAGTGTCTGTGTGGCATATGGTTGGCCCCTAGTTTCAGGGTGGGGGCTGCCATACCAGGAACATCAACTGAGTCACTAGAGACTTTGACAATGGGAGGAAGAGGGGCTAGGGATATAGTTCAATCACATGGCCAAGGATTCAAGTAATCATGCCGATGTAATGAAACTGCCAGGATAAGGCTCCTGGCTGGTAATAGACATTGATGTGCCTGGAGGGCGAGTCACCATGACTGTGGGGAGAGGACACAGAAGCTTCCATTTGAGACCCTCCCCAATCCAGCTATAGTTGTTGCTCTTTTGTCTGGTTTTGGTTCATATCCTTTGGCTATTATAAAACTGTAACCATAAGTACAGCTGTTTCCTGAATTCTGTGGTCTATTCTAGTGAATTATCAAACACGAGGGGGTTATGGGAACCCCCACATTTGCAGCCAATTGGTCAGAAGTGTGAGTAGCCTAGGAATCCCTGAGCTTGCAACTGGTATCTGAAGCAAAGGCAGTCTCACAGACCACTAAGCACTTAACCTGTGAAGTGGCCTCACTCCAGGTAATTAATGTCAGAATTGCAATGCAGTCACCCACAAGAGAAATTTGCTGTAGATTTAGAAGACATAAGGGATTCAGCAGCCACATTATTTACATCCTGGAAAATTGGTGGAGGGCGCTAGGTACTGTGGTACTTCATGCACATTGTTGCTGACCTCCTGGCTTTGTTGGTGTAGGGCAGCACCCAAACTGCAGATCCTCAAACTCCTGCCACATTTCCTCCAGTGGCTCTGAGTCCTGGGCCAAAGGTGTGCAGTTATATAGGATGAGCACGATACATTGGCAATAACTTTGCACCTCCTTATTTCATATGCTGCTTATTAATTTTGAACACTATGTTTCTAAGGTTATGACTTTAACACCATTGTTTCAGATATGAAGTATTAAATTCTGAGAGCAACTGTCATGTCCAAGGAATACAATGTTTGAGCAACTGTAATTTCTGGACTGCTTATAGGGCCAACTGCAAAGGAAATTGCAGACTTCAACAACATTGCATTATGTACAGTTTACAGTGTATGATGCTGATCCTGCTGTTGCCACACCAACAAGAAAAACACATAAGGTACAGAAGAATCGCACAAGTCCAGATACAAGTACACAGAATCCAGGAGATCATCAATGAGAACCTAGGAAAGTCAATGCCCTCCATAGCGAGAGAACTGCAGATGCCAGATGCAACAGTTCACAAGATTATTACTGAAGGTATCAGATACAGATCCTATGTTCTTAGAAGAGGCCAGTTTATGACACAGCAGGCAAAGGAAAGGTGCTTTGAAAAAGTAAGGACACTGCTAACAAAATGGAAAAATCCCAAAGAAAATACCCTCTGATTTTCTTCCCTGATGAAAAGAAGTTTCAGCAGGACCACGTAGTCAAAAGAGGAAACAACAGGTGGCTCTGTGAGAATCTTAATGAAGTCCCAATTGTCATGAAAACAAAATGTCCTGCTACAGTGATGGAGTTAGGTTTTTTCAGCAATGAAGGAAATATCATTATCCCACGTTTGTTTCCACAAGGCTTGAAGGTGACTGCTGATGTTTACCTTTTGAGAGAAGTAGTTGTACCGTGGATGAAGCAAGTCTCAAATGGACGTCATCTGATCTTCCAACAAGATGGTGCACCAGCACATAATGCCAAAAGGGTGCAAGAATGTCTGTGTCAACATTCCTAAATTCTGGTCAAAGGAAATCTGGCCACCTAGTTCACCAGATGCAAATCCCAAAGACTGTTATGTATGCAGCATTTGTGAGAGAGAAGTTAATAAACAACCTCATTTTAATAAAGAGGATATTAAAGCTAAGATTGAAAACATGATGATGCCCATAGATAAAGAAAAGTTCATTAAAGCATGCTCAAGATTCCGAAGTTGAACTGGGTCTATTATTGCAGCAAATGGAGACTTTTTTCAACAATTTTAAAAATAGCCCTGGCTGGTGGCACAGTGGATAAGGTGCCTGCCTGCCTGTGAACCCAAAGGTCGCTGGTTCAATTCCCAGCCAGGGCACATAATGAGGTTGCAAGCCAGGTCTCCAGTCAGGTCTGTGGCTGGAGTCAGGTAAAAGACAACTATACATTGATGTCTCTCTGCCTCTCTGCCTCTCTCCCTTCCCCTCCTCTAAAAATAATAAATAAAATCTTTAAAAAAAGAAACTTAAAAACAAATAAAATATTTAAGAATTTTAAAACTGTTTATGTATTTACATATAAGAATAAATTAATTTCAAAATATAACTTCCGTGGTATGTTGTTTATTTTACTAAAATTTGCCAATTGATTGTGTGCACCCTGTATAACCAAGGAGACCAGCTACACCTACAGGTTTTGAGTCATCCATGTCATCTAAAGGGGAGTCATGAGACAGATGCAGGCTCTGTTTCTTTTTTCGTCCAGTTTCCAGTTTGTGCTTACTCCTGTTCTAGTCAGCTTTCCTTCCCAGCTGCTGATCTGGCTAAGTTATCATGACTTCAAGTCCCACACCAGACACAGAGCAACTACTGTCCCACTGGCAATCACAGTTATATAAGGCTGAATCCCTATAGTAAGTCCCTTATTCTCTATTGCTTTTAGTTCCATGTCTCTGATTTTACCTTGATTGATACAACTGTTGCAATCTATCTCTTGATCGAAAGTTATAAATTAAAATGTGATTGTTGAGAATATAAGGGGAAGCACAACAGGAATGTAATGGGGTACAGAGCATGGTCCCCTGAAAATAGGAGAGTTCACCCCAATCCTGATAAAACTGCACGGGCTCAGGAAGGAATGACAACAGAGCAGAAGGTACAACATTTAAGGTGCATTGCACAACACAGACAGATTACCAGCCCATGCCTTTTTGAAGGAAGGAGCTACAGAAGAGGGAGGACAAGTTGTGTACTGACTATAAAGAATGATTGCCCCCAGAGTGACTCGTGATGTAGAGGGGGAGAGGGTGGGTGGAAGGGAGCTCATATGGCACCTGTGTGGGCTGCAGGGGCTGGATGCTGAACCTGGATGGACAGATACATGCACGCCTGTGCATGGCTAGGAAACTCTTGCCCTGAGCAAAGGTGATAGCCAAAAACATGCTGGGGAGCTGACTAAAATGGCAGACACTAACACACCATAAAAAGATCTAGTTTGGCCATACAGGAAGATCTGAGCCAAGCCTTTAAAATTGGAGCACATGGAGAAACACAAAACCTCCACCTGGAGGTCTTTCTGTAGGTCTTCTGTAGGGCTGGAAGTTGGTAGGTCCATTGGAGACATCCTCAGTGCCCCTCCCACACAGAAGATGGCAACAGAGCTGGCAATGCTGCAGGGAACCTGCCTGGCCAACCACACAGACACGCTGGTGAACTTGGTGGCTGGTAAAGACAGTTCCAGAGGATAGAAAACATGCTGTGAGAAGGACTTAGGGCAGTGCACACAGGCTCGTGAGGGATGCTTGGAGCTGAACTGTGACCAGGGATGTTGGGCTACAGACTTCTGCATTCCTGAAGAGCAGTACTGCTGAATGGCATGTTCTGAAACTGGTCTGGCTTGGAGAGTGAGGCAGGGCTATTCCTTTTTAGGTATTTTAAAGGGAGTGGGACTTATCAGCAGAAATCTGCCGTCATTCTAAATCTGTATAGCCTTTAAATAAACAGCCATTCTCTTCACCATTTCACCAAACTTGCCTTGGGAGTCATGCCTCAGGTGGCAGGTAATCAGCCCCACAGCTGTTGTTGAATATTATTGGCTGGTTCTATAACAGAAACAGAAACAGTATGACACTAGGGTTTTCAATCCTGACTGCAGGATTAGAAACTTGAAAAAAAAATAAATAGAATCTTTAAAAAAAAACACTGATACCACTTTTCCTCCCCATGTTACCAAGCAAAGGGGAGCTTGTACACATGGCACCTTGGTGTAAGACCCAACAATTGATGTTGAGAAAAACAGGTCTTTATTTACAATATTACAACATGGGTGGGGCTGGGAGCACTCCTGCTCAGAGACCCAACACTTCCTTTGCTACAAACCAAAAGCAAGCCCAATAGTTCCCCATTCCTTACCTGTCAGCGCTCTCCTTCAGGGTCTGGGTATGTTGTCATCAGCCTCCATATAATAGCCTAGGAAGCATGTGCTGTGTTGCATTGGATCATGGTGAAATTCAGGAAAGGCACAAGTCCTAAGAGAGCGCCTCTTCGCATGTCCCGAGTTCTGAGAGTCCAGACAGAGTCCAAGTCTGCAGGGCAGAGCCCATGGTGGCTTTGGAGTCAGCTGAAGCCAGCACAATCAAAGTAGCAGTGAGCCAGCTTTCTTACTGGCCCAGGCTGCATGGCCGAATCCTGACTACAAATGGCATGGCTACATCTTCTCACACAGCTGCTACAACCTGCTCCTTCATCAGGCTCCTCTAACTGCCCTTTCCATTGTGCTTCTCCTCAGGCAAGTGGTAGGGCCCTTCTTTTACATCAGACTTCATGGCAGACCCAGGTAAGACCCTTCTTCATCCTTTCAAACAGAATGGTCCCCTTTTTTAGGCTCTTTCCTTCTGGGAAGGCTTGCCTATCTCCTTGTCATTGATATGCAAAGTACTTAAACAGAATCATTTACAGCCTTAGCTACCAGCCTGCAATAGGTATGCAAAGTATCTTAAAAGTTATATTGTCTCCTTCCTCCAACCCACAAACCATGGGCTGTGGGAAATTTGGGGACTCCACTGTTATACCCTGAGATTCTAGGGTAAAGTTTAGGCATTAAATTATTTTTGAAAAGTTTCCAATGATTATAGTATGTATCCAGGGTTATGAAATGCTGCACTAGAAAAAAAGAATGAATAACAGGTGATCAATCTTATAAACATACACATACCAAGTATAGCAGGAGTAAACTAAAACATATCTTGATATGAAGCATTCCTAAAATCAAGTGACATAGAAGTATTACAAATTAACAATAGACATAATAGGCAAATATTAACAGAATAAGAATGTGACAGCTCAGGCCAGCATGGCTCAGTTGGTTGGAACATCATCCCATATACTGAAAAGTTGCAGCTTTGATTTTCCCTTCAGGGCACATGCCTAGGTTGCATGTTCAGTCCCCTGTCAGGGTGCATACAAGAGGCAACTGATCAATGTTTCTTTCTCATATCAACACTTCTTTCCCTCTCTCTCTCCCTCCCTTCCCCTCTCTAAAAATTATAAGTATGTCCTTGGGTGAGGATTTTAAAAGTATGTGATAATAGTAATTTTTTTAAATGAGTCTTCATTCTAACTTTTTTTTTTTTTTTTAATTTAAAAGTCTAGTTAGGTAAGATTATTTGGAACAGAGAAAGCAAGTGTTTTTCAAACATCCACAAAACTGTTAACAAGTTGGAAAGAGAAACCCTCATGCAGGCATCACCTAGTGCTGGGTGGAAATCAAGGCAGGAAGGTCAGTCAGGGAGGATGGATGTGGTTTGAGGTTCCCTCAGAAGTTTCTACAAAGGCGTGTTTGGACCTGGCTTAAGCCCTGCTAGCTGAATGATAGGCAACCTAGGGAAATCCTGTAATCATCTAGTAAGTGATGTGGTTCATTTCTCTACAAGTTTTTTTTTTTTTAATCACATAGGCCACATTCTCTGTCCACAGGGCTATATAAAATTAAGTCACAATGACAGAATGAAAAGACATTAGCAATAAAAAGAATCTAAATAATTCAAGTTTACAGAAAGTAAGCAAACCTATAGACCACATAATATGAAGAATGGTGACCACATTACATACTAACCATGGATTAACTTCCACTTATAATAAAGATGGAATATCAAGGTCTAAATTTGCCCTCCTACTTGAAACAACCAATACAAGCAAAACACGAAACAAGAAAATGGACAGGTACACAGGACAGTAATCCCTGAGAAACAGGAAACAATGAGGTGAGCCCTATGATTGCCTCCTTAAGGAGATTTTCAGGCTGCAGTGTGGTGGGTGCACAGGGCAGGCAGAGCCTAAATTGAGAAGATTAAACCAAAAGTGCAGCCCTGGCTGGTGGGTCAGTGGATAAGGCACTGGCATGCGAACCCAAAGTTCGCAGGTTCGATTCCCCAACCAGGGCACATAACCAGGTTGCAAACCAGGTCTCCAGCCAGATTCGTAGCAGGAGGCAGGTGAAAGGTAACCATACATTGATGTCTCCCTCTTTCTCTGCCTCTTTTCTCTCCCTTTTCCTCTCTCTGAAAGTAATAAAAATAAAAAATCTTAAAAAAAAAAAAAAAAAAACCCAGCCCTAGCTGGTGGCACAGTGGATAATGCACTAGCCTGCGAACCCAAAGGTCACTGGTTCAATTCCCAAGCCAGGGCATGTAACCAGGTTGCAAGCCAAGTCTGCCAGGTCCATGGCTGGAGGCAGGTGAAAGGCAACCCATACATTGATGTCTCTCTCCCTCTCTCCCTTCCCCTCTCTCTAAGAATAATAAGTAAAATCTTAAAAAAAAAAAAAAAAATTTAAATGAAACAAAGGCAGCTAGAATGTCCAGCACCTGGTACTGAAGAGGATTAAACTGCACAGGAAGAAAACTCCCAGAGATCAGCAGAAGGTTTACTCCAGTTTTATAAGGGCATGATTGGTGTAGAGTTTTAAAGAAACTACCCACTGCAGGGGAAAGCATTGTCCCAAAGAATCAGAGGGAATAGTACTCAGCACTCACCTAGAACAGGAATGTATCTGTTCCCACCAGCCAGACTGAAAAACTTCTAAATTCAAAAGACACCAATTTGACTAATTTCTGCTTTAGTAGTGGGGTGAATTAACCCTAGACCAAAAAAAATATTTCTTAAATCCTGCTCAACATATCTTCAACACAAGTCCTAAAAAGACAAAACTATTTAGAAATAACTGTGTCCTAGATCAAAGCTCAAGAATATTTATAGAAATACAAAATATCAAGCATCCAATAACATAAAATTCACAATGCTTAGCATCTAACCAAAGTTACAAGGTATGCAAAGACACAGAAAAATACATACAATAATGAATGAACCAGTAGAAATCAACTCAGAAACTACAAAGATATTAGAAATAGTAAACAAAGATGTTAAAAAGTACTGAATTCGTTGTTAAAATATTTAAGGCAGTGAAGATATGAAAAGATGCAAATTATCAATTAACTCAGTGGAGGGAATTCTAAACTTTAAATCTTATAATTTTGTCAACTGTACTAAAATAAAGCTTGGAAAACATTAATCAGAAAAAATGGGATCCAAATTAAACTTCTAAGAAGAAAAACTACAAAGTCTAAGATAAAGATTATATTGGCATTAACTGTTGATTAGACACTGCAGAAATAAAAATTAGTGGACTTGAAGATAGAGCAGTAACACAAAGAAAATAGAATTTAAAAAATACACAGCACATTGCACATGGATACCTCTTCACTCAACCACATTAAAATTACAACTAAAATATAGACCAACCATCACTCAGAACCATCAGAAATCTAGTTGAATGTAAGTCTGACAGGTATGAAATTAAAGAAACTACATCTATCCAAACTGGTAAGAGGCTCACAGATGCAGAAAGGGCTGATCCCTCACCCACATGTGGTGGATAAAATTTCAGGAGGGATGTCTTGGGAACAAGCAGTCCCAGCTCAGGATGCCAATGCCAGAAAGAAAGTCCCCACAACTTCTGGTTATAAAAACCAGTGGGGATTGTCAGTGGAAGAAACTGCTGGAGCCCCAAGCAATTCATCTTAAAGAACCCACACATAGAATCACCTACAAAGGCTCATTTCCTCTGAGCTCCAGCACTTGGGTAGCAGCTTGAAAGGTACCAATGGCATACTTGGAAAAACTAAAGCATCTGGCATCAGGGTGAGAGCTGATAAATAGTTTTTTCCCAGATAGAAAGGTAGGCAGAGGTCATTGTTCACTTTCTGAGCCTTCCACATGAAGCCACAGAGCTAGCAGGTGGGTGACTCACCTGAAACTCTTATCAACCTGGCTAACACTGTCTGCCCTGTGCTGGAGATCTCCTGAGGCTCCATCCCACCCAATTTATGGGCCTACCCAACTTGTTAACTGTGACATTTTCATGAGAATGACTGGTCTTGGCTCAGGCTTTGCAACTTCTAAACAGGCAACAGCTGCCTCAGTGAGCCCCAGGCCCAGCACTAGCAGCAGCCAGTCCAGACTCAGAGCTTGGGTTCACCCAGGAATCTCCAAGCCCAGCACAAGTAGCAGCCATCTCAGATGGCTTTATTTATTTTTAAAAAGATTTTATTTATTTATTTTTAGAGAGAAGTGAAGGGAGGACAAAAGAGAAGGATGGAAACATCAACATGTGGTTGCCTCTAGCATGCCCCCAACTGAGGACCTGGGCCACAACTCCGGTATGTCCCGATTGGGAATTGAACCAATGATCCTTTGGTTCACAGGCCAGCACTCAATCCAATGAGCCACACCAGGCAGGATCAGATTGCCTTATAGCTCAGGCAAGGTGGCCCCATGCAAAACACAGGTAGGTGTTGACCTTGCCTATGCCACCCAGGAAACCCCAGGGCCCACACACCCAGTAGACAGCTATAGACCACATCAGGGCACCACCACCCTGCCCCTGCATAGTTGATCATACACAGAGGGTGGGAGGTTGGTGGTCAGTGATCACAGCCAGTCCTTGCAGCTGATTGGCCTGGGAAAATCCCTCCCACTTGGATGCCAACAGCAACCAAGGCTCAACCACAAAAGAAGGTGTACCCAGCCCAAAGGACACACATCATGTACCCAGCTTAGATGACAAGGGAGGGTGTGCCACTGGACCCTACAGGACATCTATTACATTTGGCCACACTACCAAGACAGAGAGTCACAGCAGCTCTACCTAATACATAGAAACAAACACAGGGAAGGTGCCAAAATAAGAAGACAAAGAAACATGGTCCAGATTAAAGAATATATCAAAATTCCAAAAAAAAAAAAAAAAAAAAAATAGCTAAGCTAAATCAGATGCAGAGTTCAAAACACTGGTTCTAAGGATGCTCAAGGAACCCAGCGAGTACCTCAACAGCATAAAAAAGATCCAGTGAGAAACGAAGCATTCACTAATTGAAATAAAGAACAATTTACAGGGAAACAACAGTAGTGTGGATGAAGCTGAGAACCAAATCAATGATTTGGAACATAAGGAAGCAAAAACAACCAAATAACAAGGAGGAAAAAACAATAAAAAAATAATGAGGCTAGTATAAGCAGGCTCTGGGACGTGAAGAGATCCAACATTCACAAATATATCAAAAACAAACTGAACTACAACTAGAGATAGTTTTACAAAAATTATATAATACAATTTTATAATTTATTTCAAAAGATACAAAAAATGGTTAACTTTTTAAAGAGATATAAGGTATCCAAATTGACTCCAGAGAAAGTAAAAAACCTAAATAGATCAAAAACCATTAAGAGCCCTTGGCTGGTGGCTCAGTGGATAGGCGCCGGCATGCAAACCCAAAGGTTGCTGGTTTGATTCCCAGTCAGGGCATATATCCAGGTTGGAAGTCAGGTCTGTAGCTAGAGGCAGGTGAAAGGCAACCATACATTGATGTTTCTTTCCTTTTCTTCCTTCCTCCCTGCCCTTCTTCTAAAAGTAATGAATAAAATCTTAAAAAAAAAAAAAAAAGAAAGAAAGAAAGAAAATTGAGCTGAGAATCAGAGTTACTTTTAAGATCCCAATAGTTTTATGAACTAATTTAACAACTTTTAAAGAAACACATAATTCCTATTGGGTTGGCCAAAAGTCCATTTATTTTTTTTTCTATAAAATAAGACATTTTTCATTTGCACCAGTAACTTAATTAATATGGATATTTTGATTATGTCAGCTACCTCCCACTATTGACTTCTAGTGAGTAGAGGCCAGGAATGCTGCTAAACATCTTCCAATACATAAGACAGTCTCAGCTCTTGCTGGTGGCACAGTGGATAAGGCACCAGCCTGCGAACCCAAAGGTCGCTGGTTTGATTCCCAGCCAGGGCAACATAACCAGGTTTCAAGCTAATCTCCAGCCAGATCCATAGCTGGAGGCAGGTGAAGGGCAACCATACATTAATGTTTCTCTCCCTCTCTGCCTCTCTCCCTTCCCTTCTCTCTGAAAATAATAAATAAAAGCTTAAAAAAACAAACAAAAAAAAAACTAGTCTCACAGCAAAGAACTATTTGCCCAAAATGTCAATAGTACCAAGAAACTTCACAAACCACTTTTGACACATTTGATCACAGGAACTTCTCCATACACTACACAAATTTTTTATTATGTTTCAGTTGTGTTTTGACCTTCCTCAAAAAAATAAAGCACAATATGATGAAAATGTTGTGTACGTTCTTCCATCTTCAATATTAAAATGGTTACACAAAAATTCACTAATTTTGATGTTTTCTTTTATAAATTGCACATTGATGACAGCTGTCACAATACAATCTAACAAAATTGTTTTGAGAGAAGTTAAAGATAATTAAACACTACTAAAACCATCTTACAGAAAAAAAACTAATGAACATTTTGGCCAACCCAACAAAACTAACAGAAACATAATTGCCAAACCAAACTAAAATAAATGATTTTTAAAACTTCAGGATGTAACATACATACATATATATATATATATGTGTGTGTGTGTGTGTGTGTGTGTATATATATATATATATATATATCACTTCATAAATACAGATCCAAACTTCTTAAAAGCTTGAAAACCAAATAGAACTCTGGAGTATACAAAGTCTGTCCCAAAAGTATCAATACCAAACTGTTTTAATTATATTGATACATTGGCTTGATACTTTTGGAACAGACCTTGTATTTAAAGCACAATATATTGTGATAGTTTTAATAATAGACTGCAATACTGGTTCAGGGTTAGCAAATCTATTGTAAGAAAGTTTTCTATGATAAGCCTTCTTTTTAAATTCAATTATTTGATAAATATTCCTTCATGCATTCATCAAAAATTCATCAGGTATTCTATATATGCCAGACACTGGATACTGCAAATTCAGGGATGAGTAAGATATAGTCTCTGCTTTCATGGAGCTGTGCAGAAATACAAATAAAAAGATTAATATACAATGCAAAGGCTATGACCAGAGAAACACAGGTTATTATAAGAATACATACATTAGTACTGAAACATCAGAACAGTGCTGTGGAATAATTTTGTTGCAACGATTGCCTATTCTAGGATGGTGGCAGTTGATAAAGGAAATATGGGCCTCTACAACATAATAAGAAAGTGGTATAAAGTTGATTGGAAGGTGAAGGGTAGAATCAAAGATTATCTGAGGAGAAGAGTAAATGGAGCTAAACTAATCTCCTCCCAGGACAAATCTGGAATTACAACTTAATTGGGGAGAAATCATCTGGAATAGCCAACACAACACTAACTAGAGAGAAGTCTTATAACCATGAACAGAACAAAAGAGGCCCCTTTATCACAACAAGACTGGTAGAAATTGCAGAGACACAAGAGGGCTGGCTGGGCTCCCATGGGCAGCAGCTTAAGTGACAGAGAAACATCTCAGCAGCCAGGGGTTCCCCCTGAGAAGGATGGGATTTAAATCCCCAGCTGGTCATCCCAGCCTACAGCAATAAAATTAAGAGTCAAACAGCATCCAGCTGTGAAAAACAAAAAGCCATGGGGTTTTGCCAGCTTGAGATGGCTAGAGAGACACAGTTCTTAAAGAGACCAGGCACAAAAATACATTGGCATCCACTTACCCTGGGCTCTAGCAGAGGGAAGGCAGAGTAGACTAGATGCTTAAGGAGTTTGGGAAAGTGGCATTGAGGAGCAAAATGAGGGAGCAGACAATGAGGTCCCAGTGCTGACTCATCCCACATACAGCAGGCAAACTGCTCTTCTCCAAGTGAAGGCAGCCTGATGGAACGCAATACCCCACCCATAGGAATCAACCAACCCAGCCCGGTGGTGCCTAAACTTGATAGCTGATCACAGATGTATTGGATTAACAACTGAGGGAGACAGACAAAGACAATGGATCTCTGGTTGTCTGGGAGGCTGTCAAGGCCCAGAATGGGACACAATCTGACATCACCAGGCATGGATCCAGGAAGTAAAGAGAGTGCACCTCTACAACACTATATAAGACTTGGTGGGTGGAGTGACTTTCAATAAGCTAACTGGAGGGAAGAACCCAACAAAGAGCAACATCAAAACAACACCAAAAACCCAAGTACAACCAGACAGCCCAAATAAACAGTATTAAGGGCATCCCAAGGGCATCAAGGAGACCAAGAAGACTGCACCACTGAATCCCCCAGGACTCCTACCACAAAATGTCATACCAGAACAACAGGAAGTCAAAGAAAATCAATCTAAGAGGCAGAAACAAAAAGTCACCTAAAATGGGGAGCAAAGGAAAAAAACCCATTGAAAGGAAGGGAGGAATCCTCAAAAAGAATACTAAATGAAATAGAGGCAAACAAACTATCAGAAATGGAATTCAAAACAATGATGATAGAGAAGCTCAATGAGCTCAGCAAGCTCAAAGAAAACTACAAACAACTCCAAGGAAACTACAAAGAACTCCAGGGAAGCTACAAGGAACTTACTGAGAACTACACCAGCATTAAAAAGGACACTGAAACTATCAATAAGAGCCAGGAGGAAATGGAGAATACAATTTCTGAATTAAAGAACATAGTAGAAGGAACCAAAGCAGGCTAAACAAAACAATGAATACAAGGAACACACTTTCAGTGTGCGGGGGTGGGGTGGGGGGGGGTTGTCAAACAAGAGGAACAGGACTAGCATCGATGAGCCATGGACACGAACAACATGTGGGATTGACTGTGGCAGGGGGATAAGGAGGGTGGGGAAGGGGACAGCAGAGGGGGAAAAATTAGAAAAATGTAATATAACAACAATAAAAAATAAATAAATAAGGCAGGCTAGAGGAAGCAGAGGTTCAGATCAGTGAGCTGGAGGACAATGTAGAAAAGTTTTCAGGAGAGGTCACACCACTAAGACAGTAAGTTAAAGCAGACCAATCCAAGAAGCAGAAACAAACAAGAGCCACCTAAAATGGGGAGACAAAGAAATAAACCCTCAGCAAATGGAAAAGAGGAATCCCCAGGAAGAGTGCAAAATGAAATAGAGGCAAGCACACTCTCAGACATAGAATTCAAAATAATGATAAACTCAAAGAGCTCAGCAAGCTCAAAGAAAATTACACAAAACTCCAGGGGAACTACAAAGAACCCCAGGGAAGCTACAAGGAACTTAATGAGAACTACACCAGCATTAAAAAGGACATAGAAACAATCAATAAGAGCCAGGAGGAAATGAAGAATACCATTCCTGAATTGAAGAACATGTTAGAAGGAATCAAAAGCAGGCTAGAGAAAGCAGAGGATCAGATTAGCAAGCTGGAGGTCAATGTAGAAAAAAACTCCCAGGCAGTGCAACAAAATGAAAAAAGACTGAAAATGAATGAAGAGGTTTTAAGAGAGCTGCAGGATAGCATGAAACGTAATAACATCCATATCACAGGGATACTAGAAGGAGAAGAGGAAGAGCAAGGGATAGAAAACTTCTTTGAAAAAGTATGACAGAAAACTTCCCTAAATTGAGGAAAGAAAATGTCATGCAAGCTCAGGAAGCACAGAGGGGGCCCAGGAAGGTGAACCCAAACCAGCCCACTCCAAGACACATCATCATGAAAACGACAAATTTTAAAGATAAGGAGAGAATCCTAAAAGCAGCAAGAGAGAAACAGCTAATAACATACAAGGGGGCTCCCATAAGGTTATCAGCTGATTTCTCAACAGAAACACAACATGCCAGAAGGGAATGGCAAAAAATATTTCAAGCAATGAAAAACAAAGGCCTGCAACCAAGAATTCTCTACCCAGCAAGGCTGTCATTCAAAATGGAAGGTGAAATTGGAGTTTCCCAGACAAAAGAAATCTAAAAGAATACATCTCCACCAAACCAGCATTGCAAGAGATGTTAAAGGGTCTGCTTTAAGATGAAGAAACAGAGAGACAGACGGGAACACAGGTACAAAGGTAAATGGATTAAATGCACCAATCAAAAGACATAGGGTAGTGACTGGATATGAACCAACTTTAGCTTATGGTTTCAAATAATCTTGTTATTTAGATTTTACTAATTAATGTAGTTTTGTTTTTGTTCTATGTACATCACTGCAGGTTAAGTTTTTTTAGACTGGAATTATTTCCTAAGTTGGGAAAATCAAGTTACTTGCAATAACTCTTAGAAAAATTGAATGCAGCTAAGGGGGGGGGGGTATGAATATGTGGATGTATATTACATAGAATACATGCTATCTCTCTTATTCACTGCTATAAAATGTGCTTGTTTGTGGGGGTATAATATATAGATTTTATTAACAATTTATTTTAAATATCAACCATCTGGTAGTTGGTGTTGAGAAACTAGTCAATCTTTAGGTAAGAAAAGATGCTGAGTGTGAAGACCAATTTGGGATAGAAATTGCCAACTAGTAAACTATATGATTCACATACATAGGCAATATATATTTTCATATTAGCATTTAAATTGAGATTTCTTTCAAATAGGTAGTGAAAATAGACATTTCTAGCAATAAAGGTCCACAAACTGGGAATGTTGGGAAAATGGATCAATGCTATAGTAAACATCAGTCAAATGTGAATGTAGCTAATCTCTACCTCAACAGACTCTTACATAGTTCAGTGGTTAGTTTAGGACCACCTGGGCAGTCAACCACAAGTTAAAAAAATAGCTAGAATACTATTTTATAAAAGTTTTTACCTCAAATTAGTCGGTATCATAATTTCTACTCTGTGGGGACCAGATGAACACTGCAAGTGCCATTATTTCTGAAAGCTTCAGCTATGTGGAGGAGAAACAGAGCGTATTAAAAGAAGTAAGACCTCAGCATGTCCCCCCACCAAAAAAATCAACCTACAATTTAAGATGGAAAACTCCAAAAAATAAGTTGTAGTTCCGGTAGCTTAAAGTTGAGTTGTGTTATTGGTGGGGGTGGAATATGACTCAGAAATTCATTTTTTACTATGGATGTGGCACTGTCTCTAAGATAGTTTCACAAAAGTAAGTTGTGCAATACACAATTTCTGTGATATATTCCACAAAAATAGCATTCTAAAGTAGGTTTTAAAGAAAAATGCTTAATTTACAACATGTCTAAAATACTTAACATGTAATAATTATATAAGCTATTGACATATTCTAAATTTTTTTGTATTAACTCAATATAGTATATCACAATTTGAACCACATTATAAGTGGTTACCACACTGAATACAGCAGATTTAAATAAAGAAGACTAAATTTTCTGAGAATTAAGTTTGTTTTGTATTTTTTTAGTTCAGAAGAAACCTGCCTATAAGCAAGCAAATGTAGGTAGGACCTGGGAAGGATAATTATGAGATGTGATTTTTTTCAGGGACAAGAAATGAAGGAAACTAGATAAAAATATTTCTGATAATATTTGAAGGCAATTGTTATTAGTCACAGTAGTAGAAATATTTTTTCTAGTGTATTTGTAAAAATATGTATATGTGTAAATTGTATTTGTATGTGTTTGGTAATATTACAATTGATATTTAAATTTTTTAAACAAATGAAATTGTTTCATTGTTGAAACATTCAAGTGTTTCATTATTGAGATAATGAAAACTTTGTTATTAATATGATTTGAGAGGCTTCCAGTTAGAAAGCAATAACTAACTGGTGAATTGTCTGGATATGAAAAAAAAAAAAGGGATGTTAAGAATAATAAAGGAAATTGAAAAGCTTACATGCATGACCCACAGACATGCCAGAGGGAATGGGGAGTACCGGGTGGATGGAGGCAAAACTGTGACAACTATAATAGCATAATCAATAAAGATTCCATTCATTATCTTCAGAGAGAGGAAGGGAGAGAGGCAGAGAGGGAGACAGACATCAACGAATGGTTGTCTTTCACCTGCCTCCAGCTACAAACCTGGTTGGAGACTTGGCTTGCAACCTGGTTATGTGCCCTGGCTGGGAATTGAACCGGCGACCTTTGGGCTCGCAGGCTTGGGCACTTATACTGAGCCACCATTGAGGGCTAAATACATTTTTAACTTATATATTTTTTAATTTTTATTTTTGCATCTACCCACATCTTCAAAAAAATTTTTTTAAACATTTAAGAAAAAATACAAATTCTTTGAGAGGGTCTTAATGTCTGTTATTATAGCCTGTAAGAAAAACTCTAGTTCTTAATACCTTGGTGGATTGTCCCACCAACTATATTCAACTCCAAGAATGTCTCATAATATCACTTTGTGCAGTACGTTTAGTTCGTTTACTTTCAACTAGGTGAGATTAAAGTGAAAAGATTAATTGGGCTCTAGCTGGTGTGAATGAGTGGAATGAGCCTTGGCCTGTGAACCAATGGGTGGCAGGTTTGATTTTGATCAGGACATATGCTGAGTTGGGGTGTGTGTTTCTCTACCTCTCTCCCTTTTTCCTCTCTCTAAAAATACAAAATATTTGAAAAAAATTCATTGGAGCCTCACTCACAAGGGTGCCCCAAAAGCCATTAAAAAGAAAAAACTGCCCTGATTGGTGTGGCTCACTGGATTGAGTACCAACCTATGATCCAAAAGATCATTGGTTCAATTCCCAGTCAAGGCGTACGCCAGGGCTGCAGACTGGGTCCCAGTTGCGGGTGTGTGGGAGTCAACCAATCAATATCACACATCAATGTTTCTCTCCCTTCCTTTCTCCCTCTCTTCCCCTCTCTCTAAAAGTAAATTTAAAAAAAAGAAAAAAACTTATTCTGACCCAGAATCACCTGTGAATCAATATGAAATGATCTGACCCACCACAAATTGACAATAGAGCAGTATTAACTTTTGTTGATATCTACTATATAAACATTACTGAATTAATTTTCATATAAGTCACTAGAAAATACAGTCCCATTGGAAACAAATCATTCCATTAAGCTGCTTAAGAAAACAAACTTTTGTTCTTAATGCTCTCTATGCTGAAGTTAGTTCCATTTACCTAGACACACAAAAAAATGACATGTATTTAAAAGCAGAATACTTGACTATAAACAAACTCTTAGGGACCAGGGAGATTAGTTTATAGTTCTTGGAACAATAATCCATGTGTCACTGAAAACTTGAAGTTCAATATGTAAAAATGGCATAAAGATTCTCTAAAAAAATTTTTTAAATTACATTTAATTTTAAAAAATAAAGATTCTCTAAAGAATTAGTCCTGGCTAGTGTGGCTCAGTAGATTGAGCACAGGCCTGCCACAAGCCTGCAAACCCAAGGGTTGCTAGTTTGATTCCCAGTCAGGGCACAAACCCAGGTTGGGAGCCAGGTCTCCCACCAGGTCCCCAGCTAGAGGCAGGTAAAAGGCAACCATACATTGATGCTTCTCTCCCTTTCTTCCTCCCTCCCTGCTCTTTTCTCTAAAAATAATGAATAAAACCTTTTAAAAAGGAAAAAAGAACTAACATTCTCCGCACCAGGCAATCAATGAATCAAAGTATGTTGCTAACTTGTGTTCAGTGTCTCTACAACTGACACCAAAAAATAAATAAAAAAGGAAAAAGAAATGAAAACTAAGACACACCCTTCCTTTTATGTTTTCAATATATTAAAAACAATACAAATACTGTAGTTTTTAAGAAGAATCCAAATAGTTCAAGGAATGAATTTTTATAAACAAATTCTACAGTGAACGGGAAACATCATCTTGATACATAAAAGTTTTGTTAAATAAGACTTAAAATTTTTACATCAGGAAGTGTTTAATATTAAACACTCTCAAATGTTCACTCAAACAAACAAACAAACAAAACCATGGACAATCTCCATAATAAAATGTATCCTTGTACACATGCCCTGGGCACTTTGAAAACTGTAGCTGTTTAAAGTCTGAGCAATTGAGGCAGTGCTTCAAGGCTCTGTGGACCCTTTCCCAAACAAGGTCACTTTCAGTAAACCAATCTGCCATTTATCCGACTACGCATTTGCACTTCTATTCTTCATGCAAAGGGAAATTTACACTAACACTGTATTTTTAATTTAAGAAAATACATTTAGAGACATTTAACTTCCTGAGTGACTTCAGCCATTCAAACGCTATTTAATGAGAAAACTCTAAAATTTTAGAATGAAAATTGTGTAAATTTACACTTGTACGTCCAAATAGGATAAAACTCAAAAAGCATTTCACAGAACTTATGTTCTCTATGAAATTAAACAATATGATTTATCCCCAAACTTTCTCAAATCAAATGTTAGTAAAATGAATCACTGAAATTACATTTTTCTCTCATTAACAAAATACTACTGTATTTTAGGCTATCAACTCAAATGTTTTCTATTATATACATAAAATGTGATTCACTAATAAGCAGGTTCTTACAATATGATAACAGATAATTAAAATATTTGCTTCATAATACAACCACTCTACTGTATATAATACATCCCCTCCTCAATTGTCTAAAATGATTAGGAATTGTGGCACTTTCTTTCGCATAAATCCCTTTCCTCTTCATAAAACCCTGAGGTGAAAGGTTATTAATGTAATAACTGAAACACAATTCTTTTCATTTCTGTATTAGATTGTTCTATAGGTTTTAAAATTTTTATAAAGAAATGCGGCAACCTGTAAAACTGCTCTGTACAGTTTTAACAAAACATTCCCAGACCAGCTTAGACAAATGGGCCTAGGATGACCCTATAAAAACAATGTCCTTCGAACACTTGTTAGTTTCGAGATGAGTGCCATTTTCCAGCTCTACTACTGTCCCTTCTGTTATCGTAGTCATGGCTCCAGCTATCATGATTCCTATCTTCATAGAAGAATTCATCTCTGTTTCCTCTGTAATGATGGTCAGACCCATGATCAGTGTAACGCTGCTCACGGCTATAATGTCTATCTGCTATATAGGGATGAGAAGTTTGTCTGACTTTACGCTGTGATGATGGTGGATCTTGACGCCACTGGGAGCTTGAGGACTGGTTAAAAGTATGATTATGTGTCTGAACCGATGATGAAAATCCTGATTGATCAAGATGTGGAGAACCAAATTTCCCACCATATGACATCTGTCTCAAAACATTGTTCATCTGAGGGAAAAGAAAAAGAAGGAAATGTTAACTGCAAATATTTCTAGATATCAAAGCCAATGGCTATTTGGTCACAGTTAACTAAAAAAATAATGATAGAAAAGTAAAAATCACTCTTGCCTAGATGTATCTTAGGTTAAACATAACTAAAAGTAGTACACTAAACTAGCTTCATTCATTCCAATGTACATCAGTTATGTATAAAATATTTGTACATAACTACTACTTCTTGCCCTCAAGAAAGCGACTTAGAAGGGAAGCATACAATGGGATAAACATAGGGCCATGAGCTCAGTATCATTAAGAAAAGCTTCATGAAGGTGGCATATGATCTGAATATTAAAAGTATGAGAGGAATATTTTAAGAAAAGCATTTTAAGAGGGAAGTATGCTAAGGAAAGAAAATTGCACAAAAACAACTGAATGGGTTTACAGAGTAACAGCAAATAAATTCTGGCTGAAACAGGTTCTAGATCTCATAAATAGTGAATGGATACTAAGGCAAGAAAGATTTATCTGAATTAGCCAACAGAAGTACCTAGTAAGTAGGCTTGAGAATTCTGCCATTATCTTGCAAACACTGAGCAATCAAATCACCAGGAAGATTAAGCAAAATTGTTAACACTAAATCTGAAATGATGTGTAAGATGGACTAGTGAGGATAAGATGGAAACAAATATTAGCTGACTAGATGAGTGGTCCCAAAATTCTATTTGTGCCTACTAGCCAATGATGATATTCTTTAATGGCCTACAGCAAAATGAGACAAATAAATAATAAGCATATAAAAGCTGATATCCCTTTATATTGGTCTTTATTTTACTCTTATATTTTGTAGACCTATGAAATTCAAAAGGCTGTGGACCCAGCCTGCGAACCCGAGAGGTCGCTGGTTCGATTCCCAGCCAGGGCACTTAACCAGGTTGCAAGCCAGGTCTCCAGCCAGGTCTGTAGCTAGAGGCAGGTGAAAGGCAACCATACATTTCTCCCTTCCCCTCTCTCTCTCTCTAAAATAATAAATAAAATCTTTAAAAACAAAAAACAAACAAACAAACGAAAACAGGCTAGGGACCACAAGCCAAGATTGTGATTCAGGCAAAGAAAATAAAAATGAAATGAATGTTAAAAAAAACAAGGAAAAAAAGAACTTGGCAACCAAAAGGAAACAAAACAGTATAATATACCTAAGATATTTATTCTCATGGTGGTATTATTACAGAAAAAAAATGGAATCTTCAAGAGATAGTTTAGAAGATTCCAGTATATTAAAGTATTACATATTAGGGAAAGTGTATGATAAAAGAAAAATGTCACTGAACATAGAATTACAAGAATAAAGAATGAGTTTCCAGTATTTGAAATGCATACACATACAACCCGAACAACTGTTGAAGAAACATAAAAAGGTGAGATGTAGTTCTGCCTATCTTCAATCTTTAAATATAACACATCAGTCTAAAATTTAAGAAGTTGAAGAATAATCTCAGAGATCCAATATGGTAGCAGGGTAGGTGGATGTTACACTTATTCACCTACTCCCCAAAGCAAACTGGAATTACAACTAGAATATAGAGCAAATCAACCTGAACAATCAACTGAAGACTAGCTGAAGAGAAATCTTATAACCAAGGAAGTACAGAGGAAGACACATGAAGACTTAGAGCAGAGATTTGAAAAGGGCTGGCCTCACTCCCAGGGGCAGTGGTGGATTCCAGAGGAATATTTCAGCTGCAAAGTTTTCCCCCAAGAAGTACGAGGGTCTCAAACCAAAGCCAGGCTCCTCAGCCCAGAGCACCAGAGCTGGGAAGAGAGGTCCACGTTAACATCTGGCAGGGAAAATCTGCAGGGAGTCTGTCCACCTGGGAGGGACAGGAGTCAGCTAGAGGTGCAGGCACCCTCTTAAAGGACCAATGCACAATATCTCATTCACAGCCATTCACCCTGGGCTTTGGCAGAACAGATGGAATTGATTCCCGGGTGCAAGGTTGGTACAATATCCACAAATCAGTTAATGTGATATGCCACAGAAACAAAATGAAGGATTAAAATAACATGATCAAATCAATATAACAAAGAAACTGAAGACACAAAAAAGTAGAAGCATGCCCTGGATGGTGGCTCAGTGGAAAGGTGCCGGCCTGTGAACCCAAAGGTCACTTGTTCGTTTCTCAGACAGGGCACATAACCAGGTTGCAAGCCAGGTCTCCAGCCAAGTCTGTAGCTGGAGGCAGATGAAAGGCAACCATACACTGAAAAAAAAAAGCAGAAGCATATACTTTGTTCATGGATCGGAAGCATTAATATCATTAAAATGTCCATGTTGCCCAAAGCAATCTGTAGATTCAACACAATTCCTATCAAGATACCAATGGTGTACCACACAGAACTAGAACAAATACTCCAAAAATTTATATGGAACCACAAAAGACCCCAAATAGACACAGCAATCTTAGGAAGAAAAAAGTTAGAGGATGCACACTACCTGATATGAAAATATAAGGCTACAGTAATTAAAACAGCATGGTACTGGCATAGAAACAGACATATAGATCAAGGGTACAGAATAAGAATCCCAAAATAAACTCATACTTTTATGGTCAATTAAAAATCAACAGAAGAGACAAAAACATAAAATGGATAAAGATAGTCTATTCAATAAGTGATAATGGGAAAACTGGACATATAGGTGCAAAAAAATGTAAACTAGACCACCTTCTCACACCGTACTTAAGAATCAACAAAAAAATGGGCTAGAAGACTTAACATGTTAGACTCAAAACCATAAAAAGCTTACAAGAAAACATGGGCAATAAAATCTTGGATAATTCTCATAGCACTATTTTTCTGATATATTGCCTTGGGCAAAGGAATCAAAGGGAAAAAGATAAGAAACAAACAGGACTGCACAGCAAAGGAAACCATTAACAAAATGGCAACTCAATGAATGGGAGAACTTATCCACCAATGATATATCTGATAAGGGATTAATACCCAAAATTTATAAAGAACTCATACTACTCAACACCAAAAAAAAAAAAAAAAAAAAAAAAAAAAAAAAAAAAAAAAAAAAAAAAAAAAAAAAAAAAAAAAAAAAAAAAAAAAAAAAAAAAAAGTAAATAAAACAAACAGACTAAACACAATTTTAAAATAGGCAAAGGAAGTGAAAGGACACACTTCTCCAAAGAGAATATTCAGATGGCCAATAGACATGTAAAAAGATGTTCAACATGGCCAATTAGAGAATTGCAAATTAAAACCACAATGAGATATCACCACTTAAAAGTGAAACCCCTCAAAACACAGATTAAAAATGGTAATTTATTTTTACATTTTTAAACTTCAGTCACCTTCAAAATCACTCTCCATTTGATGCAATACACCTATCAAGACTTTTTCCACTGCTTAAGTTTTTGAACTCATCAATTTTTTTTAACTCATCAATTTTGATGCCATCTGTCATTTTTTGTTTCACCTCTTCCACATCAGCAACATTTCCCTTTTTGCATTGGAGAAACAAACAAACAAAAAATGTTGCTGGGGGAGAAGAGGTGAATGGGGAGGGTGGGGCATGGAGTTCATGCTGTTTTTGGTCAAAAACTGCTGAGCACTCAGCACTGTACAGGCAGGTGCCCTCTTCAATCACCCATCATGAAATGCACAAACACACTGAAGTCTTAAAAATTTCATTGAAGTGGAATGCAGCCTCTCACAACAATGCCAGTTGGTACACTGACACTGATACGTTCCCAAAACACTCACTTAGTGGGAGAAGCCTATACAAAAGACCCACACTAGGGAAGACAATTTTGGGGTCCCTCCCTTATATACCTGTGGGAATGGCTATCATCAATAAATCAATAAACAGGTGTTAGTTCAGATGTGGAGAAAAGGAAACCCTCATGCACTTTTGGTGGGAATGAAATTGGTGCAGCCATTGTGGAAAGCAGTATGGAGTTACCTCAAAAAATTAAAAACACAACTACCTTATAGACCCAGCAATTCTACTTCTGGAAATATATCTAAAGAAACCCAAACCACTAATATGAAAGAATATAGCACCCCCAAGTTCATCACAGCATTATTTATAATAGCCAAGATTTGGAAGCAGCCTAAGTGCCCACCAGTAGATGAGTACATAAAAAAAGCTCTGGTACATTTACGTAATGAAATACTACTATTCAGCCATAAAAAAAGAAGGAAATCTTACCTTTTCTAACAGCAAGAATGGACCTGGAGAGTATTATGCTAAGTCAAATAAGCCAGTCAGAGAAAGACAAATACCATATGATTTCACTCATACATGGAATTTAATGAAAGTAAACAATAAAATACAAAGCGACTCAAGAGAAAGAGAACAGACTGACCACTGTCAGAGGGGTTCAGAGCCTGGGTGATAGAGGTGAAAGGATTAAGAAAAGGAAAAAATAAACCTTATAGACACTGACAAGGGTATGGTGGTTATGGGGGTGGGGATAGGCAGAAGAGGGTAAAAGGGGAATAAATGGTGATGGAAGGAGACTTAACCTCGGGTAGTGAACACACAATACAATATACAGATGATGTATTATGGAAATATATAGCTGAAACCTATATAACTGTATTAAACGTCACCCAATAAATTCAACTAAAAATATTATCTAACACTCAAGTATGATTTTTTTTTTTTTTTTTTTAGCAACTTAAGTTGAAAAATTATCCTACCACTGCTTGTCTCTGAAAATTTTCTGGAGAAGAGAAGGATCTCTGAATTATCTGTGATGATGGAGTCATGTTATCCACCATCCTTTCATACCTGGAAAAAAAAGAAAACCAACATATAATCTTTAATTCTACAAGAATTTACTATATACCAACCACAAACGGACACAGCTCTTAAAGGAATGAATAAGGTTATCTGCTCTCATGGAGCTGGGGGACAGATTTAGGCAATAAGGGAGCTTCACATAGTTATAAGTGATATACTGAATAAATAAAGAGCAGGTAGGGGTAAGAAAGATGGGGGTGGTTTCTATTTTTGCTTGACTGCACAGGGGCAGCCTTTCTATATAGACATCTGAGGTAAATGCTGAATAACAAGGTTACCTAGAAGAAAAACATTTCAGCTGAGGGAAAGAACTAGTAGGGGGGTGAGCAAACTATATAGCCTTTGGGTCAAATTGTTTTTTGTAAACCAAGTTTAATTGGAACATCGCTAGCCTCTTTGCTTCGTATTATCTATATAGAGCTACACAGGCAAAGTAAGAAACTGTATGACCAACAAAGTCTAAAATATTAATATCTTATCCTTTATAGAAAAAAAATTGTCAATCCCTGGCCTAGTGCAAAGGCCTAGATGAAGAACTAAATGAAAAGGACTTGATCCGTCAGATATGACGGCTGAGGGAAACAGAAGTAGTAAAAAAAGATAAATAAAATATCTAGATATTTAGCTAGAGCAATTAAGTAAACATATACCAAGCCAGGAGAAAGGAACAGGTTTTGAGAAATAAGAAATTAAGAGTTCTGTATATAAATAGAATCTTTAGGACTTTTTGTTCCTCACTCTCTGAGATAGCTTGCTCTACAGGAAAAACTTACTTAGAAAACATGATAAATTCAACTGTATTTTAAAATATGCCTTTCAAATCAAATCATCAATTGACTGGTCTTAGTTTAGATAGTTTTTAGTTTTCTTAAATCAGTTTTATACCTGTATGTTATAGAAAGTATTTTACAAACAAGAGTATAAAAATAAAGTACACTCTAGCCTTTGATTAAAACTAAAGTACTTACTTGCATCATATTTTTTTTCTCCAAGAAATTCTAAGCAGGGGAGAGTGGGGTATAAAAGCTTTTTTGCTCCACCTAAAATAACTTTGAAGGTTCTGTAAAAGTGGCTGGAGGCTCTGGCTGATGTGGCTTAGTGGATAAGCGCTGGCCTGCAAACCCAGAGGTTGCTGGTTTGATTCCCAGCCAGGGCACATAACCAGGTTGCAAACCAGGTCTCCAGCCAGGTCTGTGGCTGGAGGCAGGCGAAAGGGAACCATACATTGATGTTTCTCTCCCTCTCTGCCTCTCTCCCTTCTCCTCTCTCTGGAAATAATAAATAAAATCTTAAAAAAAAAAAAAAAAAAAAAGTGGGTGGAGATGCTTCAAATTCCAACTCTACTAAGAAATATCTAAACACAATTTCACAAGGCAAGAAAGGACATCAAGAGAAAACAAGAGAATACCTTTTTAAGCCCTGGCTGGTAGCACAGTGGGATAAGGCACTGGCCTGAGAACCCAAAGGTCACTGGTTTGATTCCCCAGCCAGGGCACATAACTAGGTCTCCAGCCAGGTCCGTGGCTTAAGGCAGGTGAAAGGCAACCATACTTTGATGTCTTTCTCCCTCTCTGCCTCTCTCCTTTTCCCTCTCTCTGAAAATAATAAAATCTTAAAAATAAAAAAAATGAAAAAAAAAAGAGAGGATTTTTTTTTTAAATACTATTACTCTCTTACAATTTCACCTTCCAGTATCTTTTCATATCCTTCTACTTCTCTCAAGCTTTGGGCACCACCCTAATGCAAACCATCAACCTCATTCCAGTAACTTTCCTGCTACCTTGCTACTAGTACCAGTACTTTGCTACCAATAGTTTCCTAATTGGCCTATTTTCACCTTTGTCCCTCCAATTCATTTCTCCCATTGCAACCAAAAAACTCCTTAAAATACAAACCTCTTCCTTTTACTACTCTATGGGAAACATTTCAATGTCTTCCTATGGTTCTTAAGGTAAAGTCCAAAACTCCAAATTATCGCCTGTAAGAAAAACTCTGTACTATCCAACCTCTATTTACTTCACAATATCATCTACGACTCTCCATTTTTCCTTCTTATGATCTAGGTACATTGTCCTCTTTCAGGTCCTCATTTATTTATATCGTCTCTCCTGTTATAACTTTCCCCAAGCACTTTCCACTCTTTTAGAGAATTGTAGGAATTAAACAGGTAGTCACAAAAATACATATAATATATGCCTTCATCTAGACTTTAAGCTCCACAGGGCAGCACATCATAGCTGATCTTGAGTACAATGTCGGGGTTTGAATCCTAGCAAGCAACTTAAGAGCAGTTCAGATTTAAGCAAGCTAATCTCCAATCTTCATTTTCTTCATACAGAAGGAAGAAAGAATAATCCCTACCTCATAAAACTGCCACAAGGAATAAATGGAATCATTAAGTGTAAAAACTTTGGTAAAGAACGTGACATATGACAGGTATTTGTTAACTCTTTCTTGAATGAAGCCCATTTATAATTGATAATTAGGACTATGCCAGGAAAAAACTGCCTATGGTAAAACGTCAGCCTCCCCAAAGCAAAATTATTTAAGTAAATATAAACATGGTACCTTTCCTGAACTTTAGAAGCTAGAAGGAATTTGGAGATCATTTAATTCAACTTCTTTTACTTACAAATAGAAGCACAGGACCAGAGAAATGAGGCTAGTCATGATTATACAATTGGTAGAGGCAGACCTAGAATTAAATTCTATAAACTCTTAGTCCAATAGCCTGCTTACTCACTGCAAGTAACCAATTAGTGATCACAAATTAATTTAAATTTTAAAAGATGAAATTAAACTGAAACTGATCATCCTGCAAGTAGTAAGGGTAAGTCATGTTTTGAGAAATTTTGTTTCAGTTAAATACATGTCTATGAGGTTGTGGGTATGTCTTTATAAATGAACATAAATACAGTTATATGTGTATCTATTTTAAGGGGCCTATATGTAATGTTTATGTCTATAGTTGCCATAAAATAGATACATTAAGTACTTATAATCCCACATAGCAAATAATATTGCAGAAGAAAAAAAAGGCAGGAGCACTAAAAAGAAAACCAAACTCTCATTATGTGTTCTGAGATCACTACTTAAGAAAATTCCTGATAAATGATTGTAACAATAGGTGAGAAATATTACCTGCTAGGAGATGTGGAGGTAGGGCTTGCATTTCCAACATGATGCTGAGAATATGACAAACTAACATCCTGTGAGGCATGGCTACTTCCTAAAATAAAATAATTTGAAAAATTCTTCTTGATAAAAAATTGTTTCCCGCACCCCAAATCACTCCCAAAAAGGTAGACATACTTGTACCCTAAAAAGAAAACCTCCAATTTTAGTAGACTGCTTTATAGTTTCATCAGGGTGAAAATTGTTGAATAGCAGATATATCTAAAACAAATGGTCCCAAATAAGGTAATAACTACTGTATAAATATCCACTCTGACCATAATATTTGATCCTTACGCTAAATTGTAAGACTGGATACGTGCAAAGTTTCCTACTCATATGATCAAGAATCAAAACTTACAAATTACAAAGCAGCCAGGAAAAGTATTTTCAGAAAATAATTCTTGCTCCTTTCTAACAATAAAATTTATGTTCTTTCCACTAACCCAAACTGAAATTTTAAGCTCAGTTTTATAATTACAACTTTTTAATTTCATGTTATCATGTTACAAATTTTCAGGAATACTATTTTACTATTCACAAAGCTTAAAGTATCTTCATCCAAAAAAAGTTCTTTGAAACTAATAAAATTTAAAGCAAAAAAATTAATAAGCAGCCAATAAATCCCTCTCTCCAAACACCACCACTAAACAGTGAGTTACCTGATCTAAACTGAATTTTGATGGGCCTTCCAAAAAGTTTGATTCCATTAAGTAGATTCATTGCATAAGGAACAGATACTTCATGTTTGAAATTCACAAATGCAAACTGCTTTGGTTTACCATCTTTATCTTTTGGAATTTTCACTTTTATTACTGGCCCAGCCTATAAATAAAAAAGAGTTTACAACTTCAATAAGGCAATTTCAGGAAAATACTAAAATTTTACAAAGTTTGAAAACAAAAGATATGTAATTAGGAACTCTAACAAATAGACACAGATTTACAGCTCCAAATATAGTAAAGATCCAACAGATATAACTAAAGATTAACTTATTTGGGGGAAGGGAGGCCATAAGGAACTAGAAACACAATCACTGAATTTACATTTCTCAGCACTCGATGACATAACAACGTGACCAACATCCATCACCTTCCCCCTTCACAGAAATAAATGTTTATCAAGAGTGGTTTTCTTGGACCAAAAATTCACTTTTGCATGGCTTAATCAAACTTACCAGTGGCTGGAGGATGGAACTGAAGGAAGTAGGATACTTGGAAATTTTAACTTATTTTAATAGACTTCAATAACCACAATGCTACTTTTCTATGGAGTATTTACGAGCCTATTGTAAATACCTTAATGCTGCAATTTCATAAGAAATTTACATGGAAAAGACACAGACAAGGAAACTGAAATGTAATTTGTCAGACACACCAAAAACAGTGTCTTAAGGGGAAGACGGAAAAAGGAGGAATAGAAAACTCACCGCTCTATATAAATGTCTAATCACTATGATGTATACCTGGAACGTTATTATTTATATCAGTTATAATTAAAAAGTTAATTCAGAAAAAAACTGCTCAAGAATGAACCCACATGTATTATACCGCTTTAAGATCCCTGAAGCTTTACCTGGAAAATGATTCCTCCACCACCTTTACCGTCCCCACTTTGGCGTGACTAGGGTTCTTTTAATCAGGTGACAACCACCCAGCGCTAAACGCGACCGCCACACCCAAGCGACCCACCTGAAGGGTGCAAGGACCCACAGCCACGTTTGCGCGGAAAAAAGCGGGGCTGCAAGTTGGGCCGGGCCCTACGCGAGGAGGAAACGAAAGGAAAAGGCCGATCCCAGCCGCTTACCTGGTGGAAAAGCTCGAAAAGCAGCTCCTCCGTCACTTTAGTTTCTAGGTTGCCCACAAAGAGAGTACGATCCGCTTCCGCCGCCGCCGCCCCCATCTCAGCGTCGCCCCCTCCCTAATAAGGCCGAAGGGTCGTCGCTGACGCACCCACTGCGCACTCTCGAAAACCCTCGTCCTCGCGCTTCCAGGCGTCACCGACGTAAACGTAAGAGACGCTCGCTCTCCGCCGGCGCTGATGGAGTGCGCATGCTCGTGAGGAGAAGGCTGTTGAAAGGCAGCTTCTTCCAAGTCTGCCGCTCCTAATATGGCCTGCGGTGTGGTCCGTCTCCGTCGGGCTGGACAGACCGCAGAGGGCGTGCCTTGACCGAGCGACCTAAGGCAGATACAGCAGGCAGTGTTTGAGGATGGTCCTTAACGGGGTGTCCCTGTGCGGTGGCGATCCAGGAAACAGGGGGGCCTACTGTTCTTCCCACGGCCACCTGAGTCGTTTGGCCTTAGGGTTGGCCATGGTCTCTGGGGACAGCTTCCTTGTGGCTAGACCCGAGGCGATTCCTCCAGGACCTGCTCCTCCGCAGGAGATGCGGCCAAGCGTTCGGAATCAAAGCCGTAGGGCTACTAGTGGCAGCTGGAGCCCACTGCGCTGTATACAGGAAAGGGACCCTGATGGGCAGAGCCGAGGTGGTCGGAGGAGATTTTCGCCTTACCTGGTACCTGGGTTTAAACTCAAGCTGATAAGAAGTGTTTGACCGCATTTGGTGATGTTTCGCACCTCCGTTTTCGGCTTAGAAGGAACACCTCCGCCACCGTTCAGTTAGCTTGTGAACAAGGCCTTTTAAAAATCCTTTCACGATGCAACCGTTGTCTTGTTTTTAGTAGGATTTATTTTTAATCTTAATATAAAAATAATGTAGAAGCCCTGTTAATATAAACTAGCGTAAAGGAACATTTTACTTTTGCTAAATTCAGATGGTTTTAATCGGCCAGAATGATTAGTTTGGGAAGGAGGTAGGTTGTTTTGTTTTGGTTTTTTCTTAGTCACAAACCTGAGCTAGTGGGACCACCCGCCCAGAGGTCAACAAGCCATTTATTCACCCTTTGTGCACTCCATTCCAACAATGGCTCCAAATTTATCTGCTCTCCACAAGTCTTATCTGCCTTCCCTGGCAGATTCTACTTTGACTTGTAGTTTAGCTTTCTTAACTGTCTACTTTCTACCTCACATTATTCCCTTTATGCTTACTTATGTCGATGAAAAGGAAATGCTTCGATTTATTATTCTGATTTTTCCTGCTCCCCAAGGCCCAATAACCCTGTTATCTTGTCCTTAACATTTACCCTCTTCCATTTCCCTCCTTTTCATCAGGAATGTCTACAAACTTCAGTCTCAGCCATACTAAAAACGAAAGCAAAACATAAATCTTTCTAATGCTTTCAAATTATTAAATCAATTTACATTTCTTTACTAAAGTTCCAAATGAATTTCTGTACTTATGTTTGTCACTTTATTAATCACATTCAATCAGCTTCCTTAATCAAAATCTATTGTCCCAAAATGAACAGAAATTGGTCTTACAGTATCCTATTAGGAAACTATTCACCTATTTAGCATCTTGGACTGTTTCATTAGTCTTTACTCATTCAACCATTCCACAACATATGAAGATCTCTGTCATAACCACTGTGGATGAACTCGACACAGTCTTGCCATCAAGGAATACACTCTTAGGCGAATAAATTGATAGGTAATCTCCACCCTATGCTGTTCATTACGTGCCATGATAATAAGCAATGGTGCAGTGGCTTTCCATAATACTGCACTGTCACGTTCTCTTACCGGGCTTATCACTCCTTATTGGCTAATATTTTTATTCTCCTAATCATACATTCCTCAAGAGTGGTATTGGGAGAAAGTTGGTTTTATAAGTGCCAACTCTTTAGGCAAGGAAGTAGACTAGCTTTTCCCCAGGGGACTCTGTCATTATGATGAAACAGTAAAATGACCACACAGCATAAAGAACTGGATTGTTAGAACTACATCTTAAGGAGAATGTTGATAAACCAGGGAGCTTCCTTAAGAGAGTGATTGATATAATGAGAAGTTTAAAAAACAGGTCATGGAAAAAAACGTTGAAAGACTAAGGAGAGCTACATTTTACTGGATGCAATTTGCAAGGCAGTGTGCTAATGGCTTTTATTCTGTGTTTATTAAGATATTCATTGAGAAATTATTCTGTGCCTACTACTTCCTGTGCTAGGCACTTGAATAAAGTTGTGAACAAGATAGATAAGGTCACTGCTTTAATGAAGCTTTATCTATGGCATTTTTCACAACAGCCCATAAGAGAAGTAGTTATATTTTCATCTCTGGCTGGGAAACCAAAACACAAAGAGATGAAGTAAACTTTCCAAAGTCATATAGCTAGTAAAGTATAGAACAATGCAGCCTTCCAGCCTAGGTAGGTTTCTTATATGAACCATGCCACCCAAGTATGATTTGAGTGACTATTTTTTTTTTTCTTTCATCTTTTTTTTTTTTTTAATTTTATTGTTGTTGTATTACATCCATCCCCTTTTTGCTCCCCTCTGTCCCCCTCCCCACCCACCCATTCCCCCCAAAGTCAATCCCACCTGTTGTCCATGTCCATGGTTCCTTCATACTAGGTTTTTGTCTAAGCTGCTCCCCTTCTTTGCCTCTACCTCCCCCTCCCCCCAACCCTGTTCCCCTGACCACTGAAGGCCTATTCCTTGTATTCATATACTTGGTTCTGTTTTGCTTGTTGTTAGTTTTGCTCATTATTGTCCCCTAATGGGTGAGATCATATGATATTTGTCCTTCACTAACTGGCTTATTTCACTAAGCATAATACTCTCCAGTTCCATCCATGTTGTTGCAAAGGGTACAAGTTCCTTC
>PVIW01007558.1:0-71301 GCA_004026585.1 Noctilio leporinus
ACGGGGTAGGGGGGAGGGAGAGGTAGAGGCAAAGATGGGGAGCAGCTTAGACAAGAACCTAGTATAAAGGAACCATGGACATGGACAACAGGTGGGATTGACTTTGGGGGGAATGGGTGGGTGGGTGGGGGGACAGAGGGGAGCAAAAAGGGGATGGATGTAATACAACAACAATAAAATTTAAAAAAAAAAAAAAAAATTCCTGTTCTGGTCATTTCTTCAGGTCTTCATTCTCTTGTGAAGTCTGAGGCACACTTAAAAATTCAATAAAATTTGTACTTTTCTCCTGTTACTCTTTGTCAGTTTAATTTTCAGACCCAGCCAGGGACCCCAAGAATGTTGAGGAAAACTTTTTCCTCCCTTTCTTTTCTCTGAATACAGGTAATGAGATCTAACATGAAACATGCTGCTCATTTTCAACCCTCCCTAACCCCCAAGTTAGGCACTATTGCCCCCATTTTTCAGAGGAAGAAACGGAGGCGCAGTGAAGAGGCTGCCCTCCAGTCTCTTACCCACTCGGTGAGGGGGCCTTGGGGCGGAAGCCACGGCCTGCTGGGTGTGGAGCTGGTTTGGAGGCTGAGAGCTGACCTTGCCAGGCTGCCCTGGAGACTGAGGACTGGCCTAAGTGCAGGGGGTGGGGTGGTGGTTGAGGGGGATCCATGGGTACCGCTGGCTCTGGTCTGACCTTGCCCAACCGGAGAAGGCAGTGACCGCCCTGGGGCAGTTACTCTGGGTTCACGTGGAAGACTCAGCTTTGTGTAAACAAGAAATACATATTTGTGAAGCAGACAACTGATTTCAGCTCTCGCCGGCAGGAGAAAAAAGTTTCTAGAAAGGTCGGACACCAGAACTATAGACTAAGTACAAGTCCTTAGAGAAGCTTCCCCTCCCCGCCCCTGAAGGTAGTTGCCTCTCACTGTACCCCTAGCACCCTCCTCTGCAGGGGCCTCAGCATGACCAGGGGCCCTTGCCTCCTCAG
Source organism: Noctilio leporinus (assembly GCA_004026585.1). Taxonomy (NCBI): domain Eukaryota; kingdom Metazoa; phylum Chordata; class Mammalia; order Chiroptera; family Noctilionidae; genus Noctilio; species Noctilio leporinus. The sequence continues at coordinate 980 of PVIW01007558.1, forward strand.
CCACAGCAGAACAGGTACCTAACCCCAGGCACCCTGGGGATTCATAGGAATGTCAGGGAATGGCGGGTCCAGGCCCCTGCCCAGCTGCGAGAGTAGACATGGCTCCACACACACCCCACTGCAGTACTCCCCACACTTTAATGCCGTGGCTCTGAGAAGGGCAGCTGGGGGCTGAGGTGAGTCTCCGGTGCGGCAGGCACCTCCTGCCTCCAGAGCCGAGGTTCCAGAACCAAGTGACCAGGCAGTGAGAAGCACAAGGACCTCATGCCAGCCGGCTCCGGGGGCTGAGCACGACCTGCAGCTCGGACCTTCGGCGGGAGGTCCCGACACGCTGAGAGGAGGCCCGGCGCAGGCGTCTCTGGCCCTTAGAGGCTGGGCTCTGCCAGCCCCAGGAGTGCTGTGGCCTGGAGCCTGCACGGAGCAGCCAGGGGTGGAGGAAGGGAGTGGCCATGGTTCCCAGCCTGGAATCAATGGGGTGCTTGGAAGAAGGGCAGGCTTCGGAGACCTGGGGACAGGTTTGCACACAGGGACGTTCGGGCAACACCTGAGATGGGGTCCAAGAAAGGGGGGCCAGATGCAGCCCTAGAACAGCACAGGAAGGCCTGCAGAGCGGACCTCCCGACAGTTTGTCGCCCTGGCTGCTGGGCTGGGACGGGCACTGCCTTCAGTATCCTGGTGGCGCGTGGCTCTTGCCCTCCAGGCCTGCGTAAAGGTCTGCTGGGGCCTCCGGTGAGTCGATTGTCTGGTAGGCGCTGGGCTCCTGTGAGGGTCCGAGGAAACCTAGGGGGTGGGGAGATGGAAAGAAAGAAAAACTGGGGGGTGAGTGCTCAGGACGTTCTACTCAGTTCAAACCAAGACCCACTGCGCCCCCACCAGGCCGGTCATCAGGACAGTGATGGTGGCCACGGCCCCAGGCACCAAGCCTTCAATCTGCCCGTAACCCTACAGAGCAGGTGCTTTTGTTGTCCCTACTTTACAGATGAGTAAACCGGGGTCAAAGAGAGGAACTAACTTATCTGACGTTACACAGCTCAGAGCTGAGGACGAGGACTCAAAGGTGGGCAGTGTGAGCCCACAGTCAGGGTTCTTGGCCACCCTGCCTTGGTGCCAGGCTTGGTGCCACACCAGCCTGGCCGCTGTCAATTTTTAAATCTGATAATCTAAGGGAAAAGAGGTCAGTGGCCCTGGCTAAATAATCAGGAATTGCATGTTTTTAAAAATTCTTCTGAAAAATATTTTATTAAGCACTGGCTGGTCACTGCACTGGTTCGATCCCCAGCCAGGTGTCCAGCCCAGTCCTTAACCAGAGGCAGGTGAAAGCAACCATACAGTGATGTCTCTCCCTGTCTACCTCCCTCCCTGCCCTTCTCTCTAAAAAGAACAAATTTTATTTATTTTTAGAGATGGAGGGAGAAAATTTGATTAGTTGCCTCCCACACGCCCCCAGCTGGGGATCTGGCCCACAAACTAGGCATGTGCCCTGACTAGGAATTGAACCAGCAACCTTTAGGTCCACCAGTCAGTGTTCAGATCACTGAACCACACCTGCCACCGTATGTGTTTCAAAACTTCTTGCGGTACATGGGCTGAAGATCACCATTCTAGCAGGCTGGAGCCTGGCCTTGACAGAGCCCAGAGAGCTGGGGCCGGGGGTGCAGGGTGGGTAGTAGGGCTCTTAGTGCCCACCCTCCACCCTCCTATCCCTACTCTGTTCATTTGTCCTATGATGCTGAGGAAGTCCCAAGTGTCTGAGCCTTAGTTTCCCCATCTGTCCAATGGGAAGGATGTTACTGGCTCCCCTCACCCCTGCCCTGGGAGTGCTGAGGTTGGTCAAGGCAGGTGCCCCAGGCCACTCCTGGCCTTGGCGCTGCTGTTCCCCGAGGTGGGTCACCAGAGGTCACCCTAACCCTCTTCTCAGAAGCAAATGGTAGAAGACTGCCCTCACTTTTCCCCAGTTCTTCAGGAAACAAGGAAAGGAATGAGAACTGGTGTTGTAGTTCTTCAGGGAACGAGGAAAGGAATGAGAACTGGTGTTGTAGACAGCAGGACAATGGCTCAGCCACTGAAGTACAACTCAGAAAGGGCATGCATCGGCCCGAGAGGCGCTGAGCTAATGCAAGGGGACCGTGGGTAGGGTGAGTGCCTGCTGCGTTCAGTGCTGAGGTTCCCTGGCCCACACCCATGTCATCTCCCCGAGAGGGCGGCTCTAAAGATGGGGTAGTTGAGAGCTGAGAGGAGAGGGTGGCCCGGCAGGTGCCTTCACGTCTCAGGCTGCTGCCTATGGGACTGGGTCGCAGCCCCAGCTGCATCTGTGCTTGAGTTCAAAGTGGGGTCCTGGCCACTGCCCATCCTGATGCCAGAGAAAGGTCACCGCAGGCTGGGACAGCGGGGTGACCATGGAGCTCCTGCAGCAGATACCAGAAGCTCAGTGCTCACACCAGGCCCCTCCCTGCGCCTGGAGCCCTCGTTTGCCAGGGTCAGCTCCCCGCGGCAGGAGGCGAAGGGGACCTAGGGAGATGGCAGTGTCGGCCCCTGGCTGGCCGGGGGGGCGGCCTCACCTGCGTGGAGCAGGAGTGCGCCCCCGCGCTCCCGGTACATGTGGTAGACCAGGCAGCAGGAGAACGGCTTGAGGAGCAGGCTGAGGATGGCCATGCCCGCGCCGAAGCGCCCTGTGTCCGTGAGGTTGTCCTTCGGGTAGAAGATGCTGATGTGGACGATGTCCAGGAAGATGGTGGTCACTAAACCCCCCAGAAACTGTAAGACAGGACAACACAGGGCCCAGGCGAGACCACGTGTTATCAGTTTATAAGCACGACGACACCAGGTCACACCTCTGTTGTTACCCCTAACCCCCGCCATATGTCAGCCTGGAAGCTGCATTTCGGCCTTGCCGTGTCCTTAGTTTTTGCTGGAAAACGGATCCAGCGAGCAGGCAGGACTGCGGGTGAGCTGCGGCAGGGACTTGGGGCTCCCTGAGATCTAGACTTAGCCTGCTGGCTCCAGAGCCCCCACCTACTTCCTGTCACCACTCTGAGGCCATGACTAGGCACAGGACTTGGTTCTAGACCCTCCGAGACAGACGGCACATCAGAGTTCACCTACTGTCTCCCCCACCAAGGAAACCCCTTCTCTGAGAGGCCCCAGCCACCACCCTTCAGGGCTGTGTGTGTGCTGGGAAGCCCCAAGGGAGAGCCTGACTGGGCTGGGTCCACTCCGCCCTCACTAAGCAGCGGCCCTCCCTCTTCGTGAGTCCCCCGCTACAGCCCTCCCGCCTAAAAGAGGGTCCTGGGTGGGGTGGATTTACTGAGTTCATGCTCCACTGCCCTTGAGGCATGGCCAGTCTGGGACACTGGTGGAAGCCTGCTCCAGACCCTTCCAGGGAGACACACACACACACGGGCTGCAGCCTGGGGGAGCCTTACCTGCAGGGCTTTAGAAAACGTAAAACAGGGGCACAAGGAACAGACAGAAGATGGGGACAGGTGAGGGGAAGACAGAGCAGGTACCATGGGTCATCCATCCTGAAGACAAGCCCCCACGCTGCCTCCCCAGCTCACCATGCTTATGGCGTCAACAGAGTCCCGCTGGGCCACGGCCCACACGCCCAAGGCCAGGATGGTGAAGTTGGCCCAGGGATAGGGGCCAAAGAACACGAGGCAGCCCCTGCAGAAAGATGCCCGGAGTCAGGGTGGCAGGTGACTGCCCCACAGTTCCCCTCTCTCGAGCTCCCAGTCTGGGAAGAGGCCACCGGCTGCCAGGCCACTTGCCCCCCAGCTGTGGGCCAGGAATGTCAGCCAATCCCTTCAGGTCCAACCCCCATCCTGGCCGCCAGGATTCAGCCGCCCAGCCTCCCCACTGGTCTCTCACCTCCACTCCCGCCCCCTGCAGGCCACTCTCTGAATAGCAACTAGCCACGTTACCCGGTAACCGTCCTCTGCTAAATCCTCCAACAGTTGTCCGTCCCTCTTGGAATAAAATACACTCTGCCCCGTGGCCTAAGGGGCCCTGCAGGAGCCGCCAGTGACAGACCCCCCTTTACTTCCCCCTACCAAAAACACCTGGCCCTTTTTTTGTTATTTTAGTCTCAGCTCAAATGTTAACCGCAAGACTCGACTGCCCAATTTTAAATGCCACCTTGTCACTTTCTCACACAACGCCCACCCTATTTTACTTTTTAGGGTACTGCTACTGATATGGTTATTTATTTGTCAACCCAGTGAAAGTAGCAGTTAACAACATAGCCCGTACTAGTACCTGGAACATTTCTAAGTGCTTTGAATTAACTCATTTATGTGCATTTGTGTTAATAACTCTAGGAAGGAGGCACTATTATCCTCATTTTACGAAGTAACTGAGGCACAGAGAGGTCAAGGAGCCTGCCCAAGATCACACAGCTGCTAAGTGGCAGACCAGGGATTTGAACCCAGGGAATTAGGCTCAAGAGGCTGTGCTCTTCACCAATGTCACTGGGCCTTGACGGCCCCAGCGTGAAGGGAGGCACTTCATAAACTTAAAGGACATTCACGAAAGTGCACCACACAGAAAACACATGCAGAGCACTTACGTGTAGAATGCACTGGGCTCCAAAGTCTTTGGGGGTTTTCAGAAAGCAAGCGCTGGGGCTGCAGCCTGGTTCAGAAGCTAGGGGAGCATGACTGAGAAAAACCTGTATTTGCCCTGGTTGCCCCAGACGAGGGTTCAACGCTAGTAGGGGGTAGTGATGGCAAAGGCCTCTGGGACCTGTCTGCCCCTCCAACATTCTTGTTGGAGGTGTAAGGAGCTTGCTGATGACCTGTGTGACAAAAGTGCCATTTGGTCATGGAATGAGACGGGAGACAGGTGGACACGGAAGCAGACGCCTGTGGAGTCACTTACCATGTCGTCAGCAGCCAGTGAACCAGGATGATCATCTGTGGCACAAAATGGGGGGAGAGCATGAATGTGACCACCATGGTGGGGGGGTAGGGGGTTGGGAAGCTTTTGGCCCCAGTGGAAAACATGGGAGGCCCCTTCCTGGCCTCTAGGGGATGTCTGCTGACAAGAAACACCAGCAATGGCGAGTGAACCAGGCGGAAAGGAGGAACAGGCCAGGCCAGGGGACACTGCCACATCACCCCTCCCCACTCCCTTGGGGCAGCTGACGCCCACACCCCTTCCTGCTTCCACAGGCCAGAGACTCCTTTGGGAGCCCAGGAGTTTGCTATGGAATGGGAGGAGATCTTGGGGGGAAACGGCCAGGGGAATTGGTGGGGTGCTCCAAGTGGCTCAATCCTTGGGACACCAGTGAAGGGGTGCTGTGCAGGCTGGAGTGGGGGTGCAGCTGGGGAACAGGGGCATTGAGCGCCTCGGGAAGGAGGGTGGATTCTATCCTAAGTGTGCTGATGAAGGCCATGCAGGGCTCTTCTTCCAGGAAGCAACTCGGTCTGATTTGTGGGAAGGGGAAAACACCTTCTGGATTTTCTCTAGATTTCTGTAACATTTCACCCTTTTTATTGCCCCATACACCCCTGAAGTAAGAGCCCCCATGCCAGGAACTGGTCTCCACTCCTGGTCATCGAAGGGGCCCTGGCTGGAGAGGAAAGAAGGAGCAGGTGCTACGGAAGGGCAGTGCAACCGTCAGCCACAGCTTTCAGATGAGGAGGAACTCTGGAGTGGTGCCACTGGGTGACAGGAGTCAGCCAGGCCATGGCGAGGAACAGCGAGGTGTCCCAGAGTGGGCACACGGAAGCACAGGCAGGATGGCAGGACCCAGAGCCCTAGGAGGGGGAGAAAGGTGTGGTGGTGGCACCAAGACTGGAGACCCAAGTAGGGAAGGTCAATGGGGCCCCTGAAGGAGTGACCTGGAGCCTGGTGAAGGGCCCGCTGGGACGGGCCTGTGGCAGGGGCAGCTGGCAGGGCCCAGAGAGCCAGAGTGGACGCAGCTTGGACCTGCAGTGACCGGCCCAGGCCTCTGATCTGTTGAAAGGGCAGAAGGAGAGGCTGCTGCCTGTGCTAAAGAACTCTGGCTGAGGAGGGAAAAGCACTCCTAGAAGAGTCACGATTTATTTATTGCACACCTACTGTGTGCCAGGCCTTGTTTCTCTGGGCCTCACAACAGCTTCTGCAACAGATGCTATTGTCGTTTCCATCTTACAGATGAGAAAAGTGGGGCTCGGAGGGAAAGCGGGTGATCAAGAGCCCATTAATGGCAAGTGGGAAAGCCAGAATTAAATGGTCAGCCTGACTGCAGAGTCGGGGCTCCTAACTTTTGCGCTGGAGATGGGGCTAGTGGGCTGGTGACAAACGTGGACATTTTCCACGTGTGGGGGTAGAGGAAATGTGGAGCAGACGACTGGGACACCCCATCTTCACCCCAGGGACCAATGCAAAGGAACCAAAAGGGGTCTGACTCCACAGCCCCCAAAAGCTCAGAAGACTAGGAGAAGAATTCTATAAGGACCGATGAGTGGAGTCTAGGGAGGCCCTGGGACTTTGAAAGGCCCGAGTCTATGCATCACAGCCTAACTCCTGAAGGAATGGGTCACCTTTGTGTATTCTTAAGCGCTCCCTCTGTGTCGGGCACCGTTCTAAGTACTTCCTGTATGCGAACTCATGTAACCCTCACACTCCTCCGAGGTACCACTTTACAGCTAATAAAACTGAGGCTCAGGTAAGTAACTTGCCCAAAGTCACCGAGCTGGTCAGCCCCAGAGCCAGGATTCAAACCTGACCAGTAGCCATGTGCCACCCAACCATTAGCCTCCCTGGGCCTGCATGAACGTGCTCTCCCCTTTAAAAAGATGGGGAAACGAAGGCTGGGAAGGCTTAGTCTTCCATGAGTTTCTTTTCCCAGAGGCTGAAGAGAAGCAACCGGACGATTTTAAGTTTCTTAAACATGTACTGGGTGAACCCAACACCCCTGAGAGTTGCCTGGCAGCCCCCCTGGGGATTCAATGGTGAGCACAGCAGATGGGCCACTGGCCTGCCCTCCCCAGAGGGAGACACTCACTAATCTGATGGCCGCGTGAGGAATGAGGGATCCAGTGAGCCCCCTGTCCTCCGAAGGAGAAGAAACCTCATTCTGCAATAGGGTAGCCAAGATGACAAAGGTGAGCAGAGGGCTCAGTAGGAGCAGAGAGGAAAGGGCGTTTCGAGCGGAAGGGAACATGGAACGTTCTGGAAACTGAGCAGATGCCAATGTGACTGGAGTAGGAGAGGACAGTGGGGGAGGGATAGGAAGCTGGGGGTGAGCAGGGCTGAGCCTGAGTGGGGGGAAGAAGTCTGATCTTTATCTTAGGAGCCAACCACCATCTCCTCTAACAGGAAGCACTGCCCACAGACCAGAGGGGACCTGCCACACCACGTGGCCACCACAGTGGCTCTGGCTCTGGCCTTCAGACTAAGACGTGGAGGAAGGAAGCACAGAGGCGGCCGCTCACACCACCGCCTTCCCTCTGAACACTGATAGCAGGTCCCTCCCACTGCTGACCTCGGTTTCAGAACCAGCCTCCTCTCCCAGGGCCCTGGCTGGCCCATCCACACCACGCCACGCACACAACCGGTCTTTTCCACAACAGCCATCTCAGGCGAAAGGCTGAGACCTGGGAGGGCGGCGGATCTGCAGGGGAGCCTGCAGGGAGCTCACTTGGTATTACTTGTGATAGGAACTTTCCCAAGAAACGGAGCGAGTGTCTGAAACTACGCCATCTCTTCGGGGAAGCAAAGAGGGTAACTCCCCATACAGTCCCTTCCATGTGACATCATTTTTATTTCATAAATATTGAAGTGACTTAGCCCTGCACTGGATCACTTCTCTTAAGGCCCTGGGGAATGAAACCCACTGAAGACTAAGCCTCCTCTTCCTCAGTTTCCCCACCTTTGGAGGAGGAGGGCACACATCCGCCCAGGTGTACACCCAGGTCAGCTCCCACAAGAAAGCTGACCAAACCGGCCCTGCTCTTCCCCACAGCCCAGGAGAACAGTGACTCATCTCAGCACACAAGAACTGCTCTGGGTCACCAAGGAGACACGTGAGGTTCTCAGGTGCTGCCACAGAGTGGGGGAGGGAGAGGCGGGGACCTCAGAGAGTGCCAGGAAAGAGGAAATAAAGACCTGAGCTCCTGGACTCTCTCCAGCTCTTTTCCGGATGGTGTCTGCCATGTGCCAGCAGATGGAGAGAGGAGGGTCAACAGGCCAAGGTAGCTGGGGTCGTGGGATGCTGGGTTAGGAATCACAGCCCCTGGTTCTGGTCTAGGGACCAGGTCCCATCTGAGCTCCAGGTCCCTGCCTTCTCTGTGAAATGGTGGGAATACCTGTCATCCGTATGTCTTATGGGGGTGTCTCAACCACAGACAGGTACCTGGACAGTCCCTGTGTGTATCCACTTAATAAGCATAAGCCCCTGTGTGGGACAGGCATCCCATAACAGCATCAATAAGCAGCTCCCGCTATTGACAAGGACCTGCCTGTCATGTGTCTACACTGCCCTGAACACTTAACCCATGCCACCCTTGCAATTATACGACGGAGAGTGTTAATCCCACCTAACTTACAAAGAAACTGAGGCTGTGAGAGTCAAGTAAACTGGCCCGAACCGTAACACTCACAAATAATAGAGCCCAGAAGTGAATCTCAGAATCGGTCTATCCAGCCTGAGTTTTTCTGCCAATAAACATGTAATGCTGCACCACCTCCTGGACCACTGGATCCTCCTCTTATCACCCTAGAAGGCAGGGCTTATTTTTATCCTTTTTACAGCGAGGAAACTGATACTCCGAGAGTTGAGAAACTGGCTTAAGTAGCAAAGCCTGGCCTTGACTGCAGGTCTGGTCCCAAGGCCTGTGGGACACTGTCAGGACCTGGAAAAGCGAGGGAAGGGCAGACGGGAATGAGGTTCAACCTGCAGAAGCGGGGGAGGGGCTAACGGGAACCAGGGAGGCCCGTGGGCCTGGCCTTAGGCCCCTTGTGTGTCAGTAGGGGACCCACGGGGGATTGAGGTGGCCGTGGAGAACTGCGTATCAACACACAGATCAAAATATGGACTACGCTCCTAATAGTCCCCCGCAAATGCCACCTGTTAGTGAGGCAGCGAGACCCCCAAGGGTGGCTGAGGATAAGGGGCCACTAGTCCTGGCGGCCCTCGAGGGGAGACAGGATCAGCCAAATATTTGAGTCTGCTCCTGGATCCAAGACAAAGCAGCTCTGTGACGCTGGGCAAGTCACCTGACCTCCCAGACCTGCTGCTTGCTCTTCGGTACGTCAGGGCCAGCACGCCTGTTTCTCAGGGTTGTTGTGCGGGTCCAGCAGGACAGGGAGGTGAAGAAGTGTGTGACACTCTCAGCACAGTGCCCACCAGGCAGTCAGCCCTTGATACCCAGTTGTCCTGAGCTGCACTACTGGCCACCTTTCCCAAGGGCTTCTTCCAATAAGGCCTCAGGAACCCAAGTCTAATCCTTTCTTGTCACAATATCATTCCTCCAGCCCAGGACTTGCCTCATGACAGGGCTGGGTGAGGAACTGCCCTTTGCACAAAGTGCCTGGGGCAGCTGTTTCTTCTCGTCTGGCACCACTGCCCACCCTGGCTGGGCACAAGCAGGCATTTGGCCAAGCCCAAGGAATGTGTGAAATGAGGGACTTGGGAGGGGGTGCAGAGGGGCATTTCCCCAGCTCCCTCTGGCCCTGATCTCAGTACATCCCACCTAAGGGCTGGTGAACAAGGAATCAACAGCTGCCCTCCAGGGATGGCCAGATTTAATAATGGAAACATGGAACACCTACTTAATTTCTAATTTCAGGTAATAAATAACTTATTAGTATGTCCAAAATATTGCCTGGAACACAAGGTCTGTCCTGAAAGTCTCGGTGGAGCAACTTGTTTTAATTATATTGACATTGGCTTGATACTTTTTGGGACAGACCTTGTATACTTATGATAAAAAAAAAAAAAAAATCACTTACTGTTGATCTGAAATTCAAATTCAGCTGGAGGTCCTGCATGTTACCTGGCAACCCTAGTCCCTCAGGACCTCCCAGTGCTGACTTGTCTCTGACTAGTGGCAGCAAAGACCCTTGGAGACAAGGGGTCTTATTTTCAAAGTCAAGGGAAGGACCAGCCATTTCTTTCTGGGCACCGAAAACCAGCACCTCTCACACCTGTGGCCGCGCTTGGCACACAGGTCTATCAAGTTGCTCTAAAAAGGCCCAGACTATGTCCTCCTGCTGAGCATCAACTGTCAGGACAAGAGTTGTCCCTAACTAACTGGTGGCCAGGAAAGGACACAGCTTTGAAGCCCGACCAGGTGTCGTCCGAAGCCTGACTCTGCCACACAATCCCTCAGCTAGTGATTTACCTCACTCGAGCTGAAGTTCGGCCAGCCCTAAAAAGATGACAGTATCAGCTTCCTTGGAAGGTCGCTGTGATTAAATATGTAACCTGGCATACCACAGGGGCCCCTTTCAATTCCTGCACCTCCGCCCATCCTCTGATTTTCACTTAGCTTCAGGGAGGTTTGCCCAAGGGCAGGTGCTTGCAAAGTCAGCCTGTGTGGAGTCATAGCACAGAACACGTCTCATGACCCAAATTTGGACCCTGTGTTGTCTGTAGTCATTTATCACTTGGGTTCCTTTGGTGCCAGACACCACCAGCTGCTAAATGCTTTGTCACTGGTGAGTATTCCTGGAGTCTCTGCCTGAACACCCCAGATGGCAGGTTTGGGGCAAGGTTTCCAGGCTCTGGCCCCCGGGGCCGCAGACACAAGCAGCACGAGGGGGCGGGGAGAAAAAGAAGAAGAGTCAAAGGCATCCCGAGTTTCTGAGGGCGAGGCGGAGGAAATGAAGACACCCCAGGAAGCCCCGCCGTGTTCTCTTAAGTGCGCCACGTTGCGGTTTTCTGCTTTTAAGCAACTCTGACCGAAGTTCGTGTTTCTTAGGAAATAACCTCGCGGGGTTCATATGTTTTGGAAAAACTACATGTCTGGGGAATCTAACTGTCTTAAGCTGACGGCAAACCAAGGAGGCTACCAGGCGCTGCTGGCGGGGCCAGGTGAAAGGTCCAGCGCCCGGCCGTGTCGGGGAGCCGAGGTGTCCCGCCTCCCAGCCCCGGGGGCCCCTCCCCCGCGCCTCCCGCTTCTCCGGGGGAATTCTGGGCGTGCGGGCCGGAGCGGACCCGCGGGCGGAACGCTCCCAGCTGGAGGCGCCTGGTGTCGAGAAGGGGCGGCCCCTTCCTTGCTCCGGTCTCCGTCTCCCCTGCGGGTCTTTCCCGAACCCCGCTCCGCGACAGGCTGCCCCTGCCCGCCTCCTCCTCACCCGGGGGCTGTACCTTCCTCTTCTCCCCACCCCTCCTCCTGCCCAAACTCGGCCCTGTCGCCTCCAACGCGCCACTTTAAAGAGCAGCCGGACCCCGCACTCGGGAGGCCCCGCGCCCGCCCGCCCGCGGCGTGGCCGCCCCCGCCCCGCCCCGCCACGCCCGTCGCCACCTTCAGGTTCACGGCTGGCAGCTCCATGCCGACCTAGGACGAAGGCACCTGCGCGACAGCCGCGGAGGCTCCTGGCCTGCAAACTCCGAAAGCAAAGTTGCCAGCCCTACGTCGCCCGCTGCTCCGGCTCCAGCTCCAGCCCCAGCCTAACTCCTGGCCACGTGGGTCGGGCCACGTGACAGCTGCCGGGTTGCTAGGAGACGGCGTCCGGCGGCACAACCTGAAGGCTCGCAACTGCCCCCCACTCACTCCTCCGGCAGTTTCCAGGGGCGGCTGGAGACCACCAGGATTTATGTCGCAAAAAAGCTCCATATCTTGCCTGGTTAGCACCGCAGCAGGTGGACTGCCGGGCCCACATGCTGCCGGGAGAATTTGGGGAATGAATGCCCTGCTGCAAACTGTGAACGTGGCACCAGCGGGTGGGGTCTCATTTCTTAGAGCACCCTCTCTCCTCCCAACTTTCCAGTATGGAAGAGGAGACATTTATAGGACCTACCTCATAGGATCCTTGTGAAGATAAGTGAACGAATCCAGGTTGTTAAAGGAAACTTATTTTGACACTTGTTTAAAGGTAAGGAAGGCCCTGACTGGTGGCTGAGTGGATAAGGCACTGACCTGCGAACGCAAAGATGGCTGGTTCGATTCCCAGCCAGGGCGCATAACCATGTGGCCAGCCAGGTCTCCAGCCAAATCTGTAGCTGGAGGCAGGTCAAAGGCAACCATCTCTGTCTCTCTCTCTTCCCCTCTCTCTGAAAATAATAAAATCTTTAAAAATAAATGAAATGGTAAGGAAGACTTCACTCATGCTATTGCAATAGGGATATTGCAAGAGGAGAGGGAAATCAAGCTTACTTATGAACACAGCAAGGAAAAATGGGGTCTTATAAGCAAGCAGCAGAGTGGATGGAAAGTTACTAAGAGGAGATGTATGTCAAGGGTAGATGGGATTATGTTAAACTGACCTAACAGGATTCCCGCTACAAGGCAGGCCAAGGACTTAAGACATCAAAAATGTGTGTGTGTGTGTGTGTGTGTGAGAGAGAGAGAGAGAGAGAGAGGGAGGGAGGGAGAGAGAAAGAGAGAGTGGGGGAACTTGATCTAGATACTATGGGTGCTCAGGTATCAAAGTCAGGATTCTTGCTAAAACTGGGCTCTGTCGGCCCAGCAAGAACAAAGTGGACACACAGGTCAGGCTTAGGCCTGATCAAAGAGAGGGCTCAGAGAAGCCAAACTCAAGTTTGGTCACAGGATAGAGTTTTTGTCAAGGTCAAGTTCCTGCCACTTAGTAGGTGGACAGTACATATAAGAGATTGTTATCAGTACAAGGGGCCAATGGTTGGCACCCACTTGAGGTAAGATACTAAAAGCTTTAGAAAACTCCGGCTGGAAGACCAGCAGAAAACCTATAGGACACATCTGTCTCCAGAAGGAAGATGCCTGGAGAAGGTGGATTCTGTCAACCTCCTGTTTGTCCCTTAACTGTGAATGGAAAAAATAGAGGGGGAGAAACGGCTGTCTCACCTGGCATCTCAAAGACTGTTGAGTACCCCAAACATCAGTTCCCGCTACCTCCATCCTCCTCCCCACCCCATCCTTCACCCATGACCAGAGAAAACCTTCATTTGCAGAACACCAGCTTTCACTTAGAGTCATCTGGATGAGGGCCCCCTGGGGCACATCTTCGAACTTGTTCTTCCAGGAGGGGAGGATTCCTGTGGGAAGCTGGGAACCTGCCTGGGTGGGTCCTGAGATCATATCAAGACACGTGCTCTCTCCGGGGACAAAGAGAGGATTTTTCCAGATGGGCATGGGGACTTTTGCAGGGCCCGCCTGTCTAATCGAACGACCCAGGCAAAGATACAACAACCCTCCAGTGCAGACAGAGCGGCACAACTCTGCCACTAGAACTGAGAACTGGTGGGCTGTAGCGACCAGCCAAATAGCTACAACTAGCTATATTTTTCGGGATTTAGAGCCCAGGGGAACAGCTCTAGACCAGAGCAACAACTGTAGGAATCCTGGCTTTGTCCATTTACTGTCTGAACTTGGGCAAAATTGCTTCACCTTTCTGAACTTCAGCTTGCTCACTTGTAAAATGAGGACAATAACAGTATCTTCCCTAAAGGGTTGTAAGGAATTGCATTACAGGAAAAACATGGAGATTCAGTGCCTGGCAGACTAAATCGGGATTGGCTATATTTTTACTGTTAATAATTGGTCAGTTATTATTATTAATTATTATCATCAGAGTACCTAGAAAAGAGTAATTCCTCAATAAGTGGTGTGTGTTATAATGTTACTAGATTATTATTTCTCAGTGTTCTACTAAGAAATATTCCCCATGTACCCCAAATCCTAGAAGTGTTTAATCCAAGCCTGTAGGTCTGAACAAGACGGCAGTCATCTTGGAAGGAGAAAATGCAAAACAAACAATTGCTGGGATGAGAGCTGACATTTATTTAGTAACTGCTCACAACTACCCCGGCTCACAACCCCACCATGCTGTCTGTACTGTTCTTACCCAGAGTTACAGGAAGGTGGTTGAGGTTAAGAGAAGTTAGGAGGCCTGCACCAAGGCACATACATTACTAATTGCATGAAACTGGGCTGGGATCCAAGATGGTCTGGCTCTAGGACTGACATTCAGCCACTCAGCTCTGTGGCCCATGTAGAAGGTAAGTACTGTCCAGGCTGAGGAGGCAAGGATGGGAGAGTGTTGGAGCCAGGCTGGGTCTGTGTCATATCTCTGCAGCTCATGCAGTGACACTGCATTCATCCTGAACAGCTGGGGACAGAGGCATGGGGGTGGTGTGGCTGACCCAGGGGTGGGGAGAGAGCCCAGGGGAACAAAGGAAAGTGAAACTATTCTTGAAGGAGCCAGAGTTCCTGCTATGACCCAGTCATGACTAAGGAGGGACAAATGGACCCCTCCACAAGGTTCAGGGGAGGGGCTGTCATACTTTTAGGAGTACACTTTTGGAAGTCAAGTTTTTCATGTCCCTCATCAGTCCTGTCCTGTCTCAGCCACGTTTTATCTTTGTATCTTCAACAATGAAACCGACTGCGGGATAGATTCATTCATTTAGACAATAGCTATTGGATACCTACTTGGGTGAATATCTGATTGAGGAGTGGCTAGATCATATAGTAGAGGTATATGTAGCCTCTTAAGAAGTTGTCAAATGGCCCTGGCTGGTGTGGCTCAATGGATTGGCACTGGCATGAGACCCCAAAAGTCGCTGATTCGATTCCCCAGTCAAGGCACGTAACCAGGTTGCAAGCCAGGTCTCCAGTCAGGTCCACAGCTGGAGGCAGGTGAAAGGCAACCACACGTTGATGTTTCTTTCCCTTTCTTCCTCCCTTCCTGTCCTTCTATCTGAAAATAATAAAATCTTAAAAAAAAAAAAAATTGCCAAATGGGTTTTTAAGTTGGTTGCACTATCTGATTTTATTTTCTTTGTAGCACTTATCAATATCAATTTACGTGTTTACTTGTTTGTTGTTTGCTCCACCCCGCACTAGAACGCAAGCCCTAGGAAGGTCTTGCAACCTCAGCACTTGCTTGGTGCATAATAGGTGTTCAGGGAATGAATGGACATACACCAATGGAACACATTTGTGTGTACCACGTCCTCCTGTCGCAGGTACCTGGAAGACCTGCCCTCCAAAACCCTGTTTGGCCTCAGAGTGCTACTTACAGTCTAGGCTCTGTCCTGAAAGTCAGGGCTGTTGGCTACGAAAATGGCAGAGGAAGCAACCACAGCCATTTCCTATGGTTGCTTGTGTCCTTTAAAGGTATTTTTTTTGATCCCTGCCTTGTGATCTTGGGCAAGTAACTTAGCCTTAGGGTGATTTGGGGGGTCACGTGAGATAATTACACAGCCTGCCTGGCACTTTGTAAACACTCAGTAAGCAAATAGCTGCCGTGCTGCAATGGGAAAAAATGTAGCATCTTTCAGTGTCTCTCAGTACCTCCTGGCTGCATCTTCAGTGCAATCAATACCAGGACGGAAACAGCAGCAGAAAGTATTTTCTGCATCATTCCCTTTGATGTAGAGAAGACTCCATCCATACCCTTTTCCTAGGAGCAAAGCCTGAGAGTCAGGCCTCAACATGTGAACATGCTGTGTCTCCCCATCCCTGACGCCCTCAGTGCTGCCGTGTGGCATCCAGAACATGGAGGCGGCAACGTCAACCTCGGAGCTGTGTCAGGCACAAAGGGGGCATTGATTATGAAAGGCTTTGAATGATTTCCAACTGCCCTTTGGTCTTCAAACTTCCGAACACCCAACAATTCTGATTTGTTCAACCAATTAACAATTAAATCAAACTGGAACAGAGGAAATAACCAAGACACTGTCTGCCAGGCACAGGCACCTGTGAGAGAGCAGGGCCTTCCACAACAGAGAAGGTTCTGGAGGGCAGAATGTGGCTCTTGGTGGCACAGGGAATGCCACTGGGATTTGGGGTTTGGGGACCTGCCTGCAGCCTTTCTGCTCAGCTCGTCACAAACACACTGGCTGGCTCTGTTCCCTACAAGGGATGATGTATGTCCCAGGCGGGACAGAGCTGGATAGCAAGAAATTTCATCATGCTGCTCAGAACCACATGCAATTAAAAATGTATGAATTCCTGGCTGGTATGGCTCAGTGGATAGGTGCCGGCCTTCCAACCTAAAGGTTGCTGGTTCGATTCCCAGCCAGGGCACATGACCAGGTTGACCAGGTCTCCAGCCAGATCCATGGCTGGAGGCAGGCGAAAGGCAACCATACATTGATGTCTCTCTCCCTCTCTGCCTTTCTCCCCATCCCTATCTCTAAAAATAATAAAAAATTTAAAAAATGTATGAATTGCCCCCTGGCTGGTGGCACAGTGGATAAGGTGTCGGCCTGAGACCCCAAAGGTCGCTGGTTGGATTCCCCAGTCAGGGCACATACCCAGGTTGCAAGCCAGGTCTCCAGCCAGGTCTAGGAGGCAGGTGAAAGGCAACCATACATTGATGTCTCTCTCCCTTTCTTTCTCCCTCCATGCCCCTCTCTCTAAAAATAATGAATTAAATCTTTAAGGATTTAAAAAAATTATGAGTTGTTTATTTCTGCCACTTTCCATTTACTAGTTTTGGATCACAGGTAACGGGAATCAGGGAAAACAAAAACGTGGATAAGGGTCACAAAAGTCAGTGAGCTGCGGCTACCTCGTAGGCAAGGGATGTCCTTCTTGTGTGCGCTTGGCAGCACATATACTAAAATTGGAACGACACAGAGAAGATTAGCATGGCCCCTGCGCAAGGCTGACATGCAAATTCGTGAAGCGTTCCATATTTTTTAATAAATAAAATCTTAAAAAATAAAAGATGTCTTTCTTGGTGCTAAGCCAGGCCACCCCCTTGCCAGGTCATGTCCTTTCCCAAGATGGCATCTGAGCCTGCAGCTTTCCGGATGCTGTTGCTTTGTTCTTCCCCCTCCTGCCAAATTTGGCACCTGTATTTCTCTCCCCTGGGCCACCCAGGCCTGGAATGTAGTGGCCAGCAGCCAGCCTGCTGTGACCAGCCGCATAATCTTCTTGGGAACTTAGCTGCCCTAACCCTAATATGGGGAGGGACATGAAACCCTGAGGAGCGGGTGAGGCCAGAGACCCTGTGGGCCCTAGTTTACTGTTTAGTTCCAAGCAGAGACTGTCAAAAGTATGAGAAAATGGAGACGAGGCCGGGAAAGTGCTAGGTTTGCAGTCCCTTCCAAATGCTCTGACAGGGCTCACCCCTCTGCACAGATAGGCCATCTCCTGAGGGGCAGAGAGAGACAGCGCGTCCAATTTTTTTATTAACCAACGTCTCTTTATTTACAGCTCAAGACAGCACATGCAACGCCATCTGCGAGGGTGCAGCAGCCCCCTCCCCCTGCCACCCCACACTTTGAAAAGAAACCACCAACCCCAGGGAAGTTTGTAAGAGTCAGAGCCCATGATACTGAGGGCCCCAGGCCCAGGTGCCCGCTGGATTTTCTCTAAAAATAAACACCCGTCCCAGCCCCGAGGCAGGGTCTCAGAGCCTGCAAGTTCATGGTTATTAATGGGCCAACTGGACAGCCAATTCAACACCTGGATATATACGTCCCTGAATTACCCAAATGTCCCGAGTCCTAGACACGGCTCTCACTTTATGCTGCATAGAAATAGCCTGGAGAACATGTAACAGCTTCCATGGCCAGGCCCCACTCCCAGAGATTCTGATCCAGCAGGCGGGGCTCAGGGGTCTGCATGTCCACCCAGCTCCCAGGTGGAGCACACGGGGAGGAAGGAGGGACCAGGAAGCCTCTGGCACCCAGAAGAGGCCACCCATCCTCAATCGTACTACCTGTCCTGACACAGGATGCAGAAGACACTCCCTGCAATGACTTTGCCAACTGCTAGTTCCTGCCACCCCCTCCCCAGCACACACACATATACTCACACCTTCCTCACCATTTCCTGTGAGAGTGAAGGTCATCAGAGAGGTGACAATGTCCCTTCCGGCCTGTGAAACCGCTAGGGAAGAGGTGAAATAGTCTGCTTTTTTTGCCTCTCTAGCCAGCTCTCCCAGCACCTGGTTTTTCTTTGCTGTCCTGCTTTACAAACGTGTTCCTTGCAGCTTACTTGTATCTTCACCATCTCTCCAGCTGCAGGGGGGATCGCACTCCAGGAGCTGCGTGCCCACCACTCAATCTCAGGTTTTACTGGGTGTGTTGAACACGGCTTGAAGGGAAGATCCCCCTGCAGCATCTCCACAGTGGACAGAGTGGTGGCTTTGGACGGGACTTGTATTTCGGTTACTCCACAAAGGCCCAGCGTAGCTGTCACCTTCCCATGAGGCTTGGCTCCTATGTCCTCTGACCTTCAGGGTAATCTCAGCAGCCTGGGCAGCCACTCTTGGCATCGCCAGACAAGTCACCGAAAGGCAGCCCGTGGGAATGGTGACTATCTCTGGGCAATGGCGTAGGACTCCACAGGAAGAATGCAGGAGGGCACAGGTGAGTGTCCCAGCAGCTATTGGTTTTCACTTGGCCCCCTGCTCAGCCCTCCCCCTGCCACCACCCTGGAATGTATTTTGAAAAACTCATGAACCTGTTATCTCAGCTCTGCCCAGAGTCTGCAGGCGCCACCGCAGGGAATCCAGAGTAGC
This sequence comes from Noctilio leporinus, assembly GCA_004026585.1. Lineage (NCBI taxonomy): Eukaryota > Metazoa > Chordata > Mammalia > Chiroptera > Noctilionidae > Noctilio > Noctilio leporinus. The sequence goes on from PVIW01007558.1 coordinate 19,589, forward strand.
TTCCAAAGCTGTGACCACAGGACCCACCCCACACCCTCTCTTCCAACGGAGCATCTCAAGGCCCAGGGTCCCGGGGCCCATGCTCCGGGGAAGGAGCCTGATGGTGACTTCGAAAAATGATTTTTGAGTATGCAACTCATTCTGATCATTTACAAAGAACAGAACATCTATTAAAATGATCCTAGGAAATAAATTAGCTAACACTGGGGGCTCATTACGTGCCCGGCATTGTTGGAAACATGTTATAAGGATTTTGCGATAACTCCTCACCATACTCCCATGAAGGAAAATCATTGTTCCCATTATACAGGTGAAGAACTCAAGGCACAGAGACCTTAAGGAACTTTTCCAAGGCCACAGAGGTGGTGAGCAGTGGAGCAGGTCACCACTCCCATAGCTAGGAGAAGAGCAGCTTCCAGGCCCAGCTCCACATTGGTCACCACGGAACTTTGAAAACACAGGGAGCCCGACACAACCCAGGCCAATTAAACCAGAACCTTTGCAGGTGTACCCCTGCCATCAATGCCTTTGAAAGCTCCCCGGGTTATTCCTAACGTGCATCCTAGGTTGAAACTAGAACACGGATCCACAAACTGCAACCTGCGGGCCGAATCCAACCCACAGCCTATGTTTGTGTAGTCCAGACGTTAAGAGAGCTTTTTACATTTTTCCGTGTGCTTTAGAAAACCAAGAGAAGACCAGCAGTTTGTGACCTGCGAAAAGTATGTGGAATTCCAATCTCCGTGCTCATTAGTAGTTTTATTGGAACACAGCCTAAAATATGTGCCTGGTCCTTTATGGGTAAGTGTGCTGACCCCCGATTAGAGGAAACTGGCTTCTGTACCAGTGAAAGAAATGCAAGCTAGACTTGAAGAAGAACTTTCTGGCAAAAGCTGTTTGCTAAATACTGAGGGGGCTTTGGGATCCCTCAATCTGGAAAGCAAAGGATTTTGCCACCGCCCCCACCCCACTTCGCAAATGCCAAATGGAGACACCCAGGGCAAATCAGTAGCTAGGCCCCCAATTCGCAACTGTGGAACTGCCCTGGTGGGCAGTGATAGTCTTGAGGGGCTTTTCAGCAGGCTCTTTGCCTCCTGTGTTGCATTGCTGCTGTCCAGAGCCATCTAACCGCTGCCCCCAGGCTTCACGCTGGATTTCCCGTCTGCAGCCACACCCTGAGGGCTCTGTCACAATCTCTGATCCGCCACCCCCGAGAGGCTCACTCAGCTCTTAGGCAAAACTGCTGGTGGGCTGAGGATTCAATTTCCCAAGAGCTGGCTTCTATCTCTTTCAGTTCCCCTGCCCTACCCTGCAAGAGTCGGGTGCCTATCGTACTTCAAAAAGGAGAAAGGAGCAAGCATATTCGGTTTCTGCTAGGTGAGTCTGCTTTCTCTCATGCCAGACCCCTGACCCCAGCTGATTTTCCCAGGGGAGTAAACAGCCCTGGCATCCCGTGGGCCTAGCCCCAGCCCCGGCCTCCAGCAGGTGTCCAGGCCTGCAAGGAATTTGGATGGGTGGGGCCTTTGTCATTTTCGACCCGGTTTGCCCTGGGCTGGGGGGTTGGCCAGGGCTGAGACGCCAGGTGGGGGCATTCAGGTGGCCCCTGGCGCCGGCTGCACACGGAGAGACCTTCTAGGTGGGCATCATGGGTCTGGTCTGTGGGAGCAGTTAGCTTCAAACATCTTGACCTTAGAGGTGTCTCAACTCCTCAACAGACTCTGTGGCAGAAGTGTGTGTGTGTGTGTGTGTGCACGGGGGGTGTTGGGGTGGCAGGCCTGGCATGATCTCTGGGAGGTCTGGGAACCACTAAGACATAGCAGAGTATGTACATATGGGTCACTTTCTGTGCTTTTTGAGTCCATGGCTGCATTCGATTCTTGAAGGACACAAACTACAAAAACTAAAGAACCCCTGGGGTGGAAGATGTCAGGGTAACTCCAAAGCCCATGTCTCAGGGCTGGCTGAGCAGGGCTCCAGGAATTTAAGGAGCCCGGTGCATTTCAGAATGCCAGCTCCCAGAGGGCAGGGACCCACCTGCCCAAATCATGCCTCATGAACAAGCAGGTGCTCAGTGCGGGTGTGGCTTTGTTTTCAAGTTGATGCCCACTCGCCCAGGGAAGGAAGACAGCAGTTATTGCAGCTTCACCTCCGCTGAAGCCCTGGAGGGCCTGACATTAAGTCCTTGGTTGTGAAAAAGCAAAAATGTGGGCCGTGGAGCTAGACAACCTTGGGCCAGGCTCTGATCACGGCTCCACATCTTCTCCCTAAGACATGGCGAGGGCTATCAGGCCGATCTGGGGCCAGCAGCGTGGGCGGGCCCCTGGAGTTTGGAGAGGTGGAACGGACTGAGTAGGAATGTGCATTTTCACCAGACCCCCTGGGGTTGGTACAAAGGTTAAGGTTTGAGGAGCATTGATCTGGACCGCGGACAAGTGCTATGACTCATCTATGCCTGTTTTCGTCCTGTAAAATGACGATGATGCTTACGTGAGAAGGTCATGTGACAACTACATGGGGTAATGTATGTCATGCTTTGTGTACAGTGCCTGGTACACAAGAGGTGCTGCGTGTTCATCTCTTGCCCTTGAGTTCCCTATCGCAGGCCGTTTTCCGTTTCTTTTCTGTTCCAAACGCAACTAGAAGCTATTGCAGTGCTGCGGTCGGACAGTAGAGGGCACTCTCGACATTGCCATTGTGGAGAACGGGGCTCTGGGTGGCGCAGGCCCTGAGGGTGTCCCAGGGGTGGGGGGTGCAGATGTGCTGCAGATGCTCCGTTCCTGTGCGGAGGCTGTGCCAGGGCTCCCCTTGGGGGCTGCGGGTCCCGGCCGGAGCCTGCAGCCTCAGACATCAGGTCTACCTTTTGCTCTCCCACTGCTGGTAATACACCAATTGCCCGATTCTCCAAACCTCCAGCGCTCAGCACCCAGGCCTGTGGGGAGTGCGGGCCGCTAGACGTTGATGAAGGATCCCTGGTCGCCGTTGGCAGTCTCAGGCTCCACGCAGCGCCCCTTCCTCCGTGTGACCCTGCGGTTCCGGTGGAACTTGGCGTAGCAGCGCAGCCCTGAGCGAAGGGAGTTAACGGGGTGAGGCGTGTCCCCTGCTAATCTCCTCCCCATCCACGCCCCCACACCCTCTGGGACCCCGAACCCTCTCCCCCCACCCCCTCTTTATTCTGCCCTACAGCCAACCCATCCTCTAGGCAGCCACCTGAATAGAGAAAGGGAATGGTGAACAGAGGCAGTACCAGGGGTTTGTAGGCCCTGAAACTATTCTGTGTGATGTTGTAATGGTAGAGGCATGTCATTATGCATTTATCAAAACCTGTAGAACGTACAACACGAAGAGGGAACCTTAACTTATACTATGGACTTTAACTAATAATAAATAAAAAATAATAATAATAAATGTATCAAGGTTGGTTGATCAATTGTGGTAACAACAGGGGAAACTGCAGAAGGACTGTATTTTCTGCACAATTCTTCTGTGAACCTAAAACTGCTAGAAAGAAATTGCCTATTGAAGACGTTTGAAAGGAACACAGGTTCTGCCCTCCCCTACAAAACCTCCCAGGCTCCCCATTGTATTCAGGAGGAAATCTAACTTCAATCTTCTTGCTTTTCCTCCTATTGCCAGCTATTTCCTGCCTCAGGACCTTTGCACCTGCTATTCTTTCAGCCAGATATCCTTTCCCCAAGCCGTTTGCCCATTTGCTCAGCTGGCTCCTTCATGACCTTCAGGTCTCAAAGAGACCCTCCTCAGCCACCCAAATTAAAGTAGGCACCACCCTCCTGGTGTACCTGTGGGAGTGTTTTCTGGCTGTGACTCTCTCCACTTTGCCACAGGCACCCCCTGAGATCCACGGGTAGATACACTTTTCATTTAAGGCCATATCCCCTTGATGGTGGTAGTGTGGCCTGAACAAATCCCAACATTTCAGGTTAGGAGTGACCACAGAGAGAGAGAGAGAGGACTTTGCTTCTATAAGGCCCACTTATGTCACTGTCAAGAAAATAAAGGGACTGCTATGAAGTTTGTGCTTAGTGGCCTAGAACTGACACCTGGGTCACTGGGCTTTTAGACCTGTGGCTACACAAGTAACACTTGGGAGTGGACAGGGGATTTATGAGCAGGAGCAGTTGGTAGCCACAGAAGCCCTTCTAGAACCTTCCAGAACTCAGGCTAGCCCTGACTGCCAGACTTTAGCCCTGAGGCCTGTGTTCAATGTTTTGGGGTATCTTGGGAGTCACCAGGATTCCTGGTCCTCCTGAAACCCCCTAGACCCCTCTGGGGTAGCATCTTGGTGAGGGCCTCCTCCACCCCATCTTTAAGGAACTGCCAAAACTGTCTCTTCCACTTTTCATCTTTTTTAAACCTGAGCCTCTAAGGAGGAAGCAAGAGTTTTGATGGAACCAACCAGTGTGAGGGATCAGTAGAAATGAACAGATGGGGCTGTTTGTAGACATATCTTTTGGATGCCTAGAAAGTTGTTCCTTTCCACCTGAGGCCCAGGGAGGAAGGGAAGAAGGGTAGAAGGAAGGAAGGAAGGAAGGAAGGAAGGAAGGAAGGATTGATTTTGATTCCTGGGCAGAGGGGCCACCACTGACCATCCAGACAGGCACCAACTAGGCATGAGCAGCTCAGTAGGGCCCAGTCCCCTCACTTGGGTGAGCTGGACCTGGAGGCCAAGGACATGGTCGGGCCCCAGTGCTGTTCTGGGCTCCCTGCACTGGAGTGCCTCCAGCACTCTCTGCACCTCAATCTTCTCCTCTGTGAAATGGGGCCCTGACTGCACACAGATACCAGAAAGCAGCTTCCAGGCCCCTCCCTTGCCTTTGCTGCCCTCATACCAGCAGGTCTTTCTGGTCTCCATTCCTGCCCACCACAGCCCTGCAGCCATAATGAGCTTTGAACCCCAAGTCAGACCTTGTCATTCTCCTACTTAAAACTTGCCTGCAACTTCTGGTTACAAGTCAAACGAGGCCAGCATGGGCCTTTGTGATCCTCACTATCCGCTTTCCCCACCTTCCCCAGGGCCACCATGTGCCCTGCCCACTCAACACATCAGCCTTTTCTCTGCCTCCAGCCTGGGGCTTTCCCTCACTCCCCCCACCCCAGACACACACACACATCCTCAGGTGGCCGTCCAGTTCTGACATATCCACTGTCCAGTTCTGTCCATCCTTTCACGAGACCTCCAGGTCATTTTTTTTTACAGCTCTTATTACTTTCTAAAGATATCTTATCAATTTATTTGCTTATTGTCTGCTCACCTCACAAGAATACTACCTGTAGAAAGAATTCACTGAAGTGAAAAGAATTCACTGGTTCTTTTTTTTTTTTTTTTTTAATTTAATTGTTGTATTACATCCATCCTCACTGGTTCTTTAAGCTGTTGAACCCCCAGGATCCAGAACAGTACCAGACACATACATAGTAGGTGCTCAACACGTATCTCCTGACTGGATGGATGAACGAATAATTGGACCTATGTAGCATTACTGTTCTCATAGATCTTTTTAGGTCAATGGGAACAAAACCAGGGCGTGTGCCTCAGGATGGTTAACAGAGGAACTGGGACTGAGTTCTACTCAGGAGAGATGAACACTAATCAGATAATAAATGGTATTGAGTAATTATTGTTTACTCTTGTTATTTATGTAATCCTCACCTGAAGATACATTTTTGTTGATTTGAGGGAGGGAGGAAGAGAAAGAGGGAGGTGGGAGAGAGAGAGAGAGAAACATCAGTCACCTCTTGTACACGCAGCTTAGGTATGTGCTCTGACTGGGAAATGGAACCCATAACCTTTTGGTGTGAAGGAGGACACGCCAACCAACTGAGTCATCTGGCCAAATCTTTGGTATTTTGTTTTTAAAAGAGTGCTTATCTTTTAGAGATAAGACACTGAACTATTCACAGATGGAATGCCTGTAAACTCCCAGGAGTTTGTTTCAAAATCACACTGGAATGGGGGAACCAGGTAAGGGAAAGATGACACAGACTGGCAGTGAATTGTTAATTATTGAAGGCGGGTGATGGAAGATGGGGGCTGATTCTGACTACTTAATATATTGTTTGAAAATGTTCACAATACAACATTTAAAATATTCCACTACTTTTCTAGCGGTGGGAGTTTGGGCAAGTCACTTAACCTCTCTGTGCTTTAGTTGGCAGATGTGTAAAATGGGGATCATAACAGCTCCCTTCCTGGACGGCTGTGATGGAGACATAAGGATTCAGGAATCAGGAGGATCATGTGCGTTAAGTGCTTAGCACAGAGCCTGGCACACCTGGGGCACACCTGGGGCACACCTGGGGCACACCTGGGCAGGTGTGCTCCCACTCAGGGTGGGAGCTCAGTGGGGTTAAAGGTAGCTGGCCAAGTGTATCCTTCCCTGGGACATGCTGGACATCTATCCCCTCACCCTGTTATCACACTTGGAATGCCTCCCCTGGGGTAGAATTCTGGGCTTCTCAGGTTTGATCTTATTTAAAGAGATAGGCTCCTCTCTCCTCCCTTCTCCCGCCTCCAAATCTTGGGAAATCATGCCAGCTTGTATTTCGAGAGGTGAGAAAAGCAAAGCTGAAAAGCGATGCCAGGAATCCAGACTAAATGAGCCTGCCGACTGGGAAGGCCCCCAGCAAAGCTGTTATTGTTCACAGCTTCAGCTCCCAAGGGATTCTCCCACCCCCTCCTTCGCTGCAGGTCCCTCGCCCACCCTTGGCCAGGAAGTCCTGTCGTCACCCCCGCCCCCTTGGTGCAGAACCGGCTCTAGGAGAAGGGGCGGTTTGTGGTTCTCCGAGCCCGAAGCCCCTCCCCAACGCCGGAGTCTGGCTCACCTTCCGCGCACATACAGTCATCGAAGCATTTGTTGTTGAGGCCCCGGTTGTGGGGCGCGCAGAGGTGCTCCCGCAGGTCACAGCAGGTCCCTGCCGACACAGAAGCGCACATGGTCAGCCAAGCTGAGGGGACCCTCCCCACCGGCCCGCCTGCGGTCCCACAGGGCCAGAGATCCATCATCTCCATGGCAGGGCTGTGCCCTGGCAGGGTGGGGCCATCTGGTGTGCAGGGCTCCCAGCCGGAACCACTGACGGATGTCACTGCTGAGGTCCCTGTGAGCGGGTGGTGGAGACCTCAGCTGTCCCAGATGGGCAATTGATTGGCCATGGGAGGGGTGGACACGGTGTGGGGTCACCTCCCTGGGAGAGTGGGTGAAAGTTAGCAGCTGCCAATTGTGCCGTCAGCTTGGAGCAGGGGGCAGGGTCTCCGGGACCATTGACACCATTGTGCTCTTTTGACAGATGGGGAAACAGAACACCCCTCCTCACCCCCACCCCCAGAAGTATCAAGATCTCCCGAGGTAGGCCCAAGGCACAGCCTCGCCCACCATGGATCAGCTCTTAGAGCAACTGTCCGGTTGGCCCCAACTCGAGCCTTTTCCGTCTGCTCAGAGTGAAAACGATGGTTTGAAAAGAAACGGTCCGTCAGGAAGCTGGCAGTCTAGCCTGCACGATGCCAAAGGCTGGTTCAGTTGCTGTTTTGTAAACTATTCTGGCCACTGAACAACCAATGTGGCACCTTGGAGGTGTACCACTGGGATCTCCCTCTAGATGGCATTTGCTGCCCAACAGTGAAGCACCTTCAGGATGTCACCCTGGGCCCAGGTCACGCTGTCTCTTGAGCGGTCCATGCCGATGATGGGCATGGTGGGGGTGCTGGGCCATTTCTGCCCACTGGGGGCCTCCTCGAGCTGCCAACCTTTGCTCCAGAGCACCCCATTGCTGGAGGACACGCATGGCAGGATTCCTTGTCCCTTCCTGCTCCTCCCCCGTTTATCATTCTCAGGCCTTGCCCTCCACCCCGTAACCTCCCACACATGTGATTCCACCCCAGTAAATGCTGCCTGGAGTTCCCAACTGACCCAACCAGGGCCAGCAGGATTGGGCATCAGTCCCAACATCAGGCCCCTTGCTTTTTCGCTATCTTGACGGGCACAGTTGCTGAACAGGTGAGGATGTCATCGACACATCCACAGAAAGCCAAGCAGTGGCGTGATGGGCCTAGGGCTGAATTGAGTCTGATCAGATTTTAGGAGGAAGTCCAGAGAGGGGGTCATCCTGATTTTAGGCAGCACGTGGGGTGGCGGTTAACCGGGCAGACACAGGTGTGAGTCATTCCCTAGCTGTGTGACTTTGGCTGAGACACTTAGCCTCTCTGAGGCTCCGTTTCCTTGCTTGAAAATTGAGGTAATAGGGTCTCTTTCTCTGGTTTGCTAGGAGGGTCAACTAAAGCATGACAATTCTCAATAAAGTGGTAGCTAGAATGGCTGACACTGGTTCTCCCCAGAGGGACACGAACTCCAAGGCACGTGCCTGGGAGGGTCCACCCCACTCCCACTCCCACCCCAGCCACCCAGCATCCAGCCTAGTGTCCTGAGCTTGGCTGGTTCAGTACCTGGCAGGCAGTCTTGGTGATGGTCGCATGGCTCCCCTTTGTCTGGTGCGGTTTCATTGCCGTCACTGTAGATTTTACCCCGGATTTTCTCTGTGGACGAGAAGGTCTGTGGTCAGAAGCCGAGGCCCAGGAGAGCAGAGATTAAGCCCATGGACACTGGTGTCAGAGTGCTCGTACCTCCCGCCACCTCTCAGTGTCACTTGGACGCTCTGCTTCAAGTGATCTCTTTTCTAAAATGGGGTCAACGGCAGTATGGACCAAACATTGTGTTTTAGGCTACGTGACAAGTTCTTGACAGCGATGTTTCCATTTGAGGTGTCCGTTCCAGTGTGGACTCCATGCCCCACTCACCTCCTCCTCTGGACATATGTAGGTCAGGCTGGCCTGACCTACAGACAGTATGGGAGGGAAGGGAGCCCAGGTTTGGGGGTGACAGGTAGGTGGATATACCTTTCTTTTTTGCAGAGGGCCAGACCTCAGGTTTTAAGTCTTCATAATCTGTCCAGTCGAACAAAGCCATGTCCAGCGTGGGCATCACCTCGCCATCAGGCCTGGGCTGAGCCTGCAGAAAGAGGGTGGAGAGAACATGGAGCTCCCAACAGGTGGAAGCAGAAATGTGGGGCCCCAGGGCCAGAGGGCCAGGGAGGAGCTCCTTCAGGGCCAGCTTGCCCTCTGCTAGAATGCCAGCTTGGGTCAGCCACCTGTGCTTCCTGCTCCAGCCATCGCTCAGGTACTTGCCTCACCTGACATTCAAGCAGAACAGTGTCTACAGACTGGGGACCCATGCAGATGGGGGGCTTAGGGGAGTGCTGGGAAGGCAATCATGCCTGCTCAGGGTCTCTTCATCCATGTGGAGTTCACTGCCCTGCCCTTTCCTGCCCCTGGAGAAGTGGTCAGCTCTCCATGGCATCACTGAGGCCATGGTCATGGCTCCGTTTCACTCACAACCCTGGGCCAGCCATCTCTGAGCTGCCCACAGCAGGACATGGACAATAAAGGCGCCTTCCGGGGCTGAATGCTCCATGGATGGACTTCAAAGGTCCTGTGACAGCAAGAAAAACTATGTATTTTGTGGGGATATCCACAGCTCTTATCAGAATCTCAGGAGGTGCAAGACCCCCCAAGAAAGCATAAGAAAGATCTGCTAAAAAGTAAAGATTTTCTCCTACGTATATTTTATTGCTCATTTTAAATGACATCAGTCTGGAAAAGGCCTCCAAGTTGCCGAGGGGGGGCAGTGATGCACACGTTGCTAGTTGCGAGAATGAGGCAATGCACTCCTGAGTTCCCTCCCTGTAGACGTGCCAGCGGTCGCACGTGCTCAGCTGCTCGTCCTCCGGCCATCTGTTCGAAAGGTCTGAAGCACATGCTAAGTGCTAACTAAGGCTCGTTAATTCTGATCGTGGGGACGTGGTTTTTCACAGTCCCGTTACTCTCTGTACTTTTCGGCATGTATGAAATTCTTCCCCAAGGGTGTTGCTCTCAGGGCAGGGACCAGCATGCTGGACAGGTGCTGGCTTCCTTGGCTGTCCCTAAAGTGAGCCCCCAGGACCACTTTTCTCCTGGACAGTGGCAGCCCTTTAAGGGCAGTGTGCCCGCCGGGCTGTAGCTGGGCTGGATGGACGTCGGGAGACCTAGTTTCCAGCTAGCCCCAGTGGCCTCCACCAATCCTCTCCCACCCCTGTGCCTCAGTCTCCCTGAATGTACTAAGAGGGGTTTGCATGATGCAGTCTCAAGGACTTTTCTGGCTCCACTTACCTGGGGCCACAGGGATGTGACGGGCAGGATCAGGGACTCTTCCGTGGCAGGTGCTGCCTCCAAGGTGGTCAGGTAGAGGACCGTAGGGGCCAGGCTGGTGGAGGATTCCTCCATCATGGCGTCCGGTGCCCGGTCTGCAGAGAGCTCCACTTTCTTCATAAGGGAGCTGGGACCTCGAACCAAGGCTCGGCCTGAGACACACAGTGTAACACAGGACCTCTGTATCAGCAGCCCAAAGCGGAACCCACGTTTCCTGCTGCAAACACGGGGCGCCAGGCATCACATAACAAGCCTGAAAGCCCTGGGCTCCAAACATCCCTGCGGCCCCTTTTCCTGGGGCGGCGGGAACTGGGCACTGGGGGTGAAGGAAAATGTCTTGGAGGAATTTGCAGCGTTGCTGGGGTGACAGCCCAAGGATTCTCCGTCTAAAGCAACATCTCAGCAAGTCCAAGCCCGGGATGGCCGGGTGCAGCCAAGGGTGTCAGGGCCACAAACGGGGACTAACAGGTTACGGTTGGAAGGCTTGTGGAGAGGGGGGAGGTGAAGCCTGGGTAGGGGAGCAAGGTTGGGGGAGGGCTGAGAGCAGAGGCTTAGCGCATGCCAGGAGTGCCTGCTGTGCAATGATCATCACTGCCTGCTGCGTGCAAGAACCCTGCTGCATGCCTGCTCCTGCTTCTCAAGCAGCATTTCACGAGCTCTGCAGCAGCTCTGGGGCATGGGTACCCTTTCAGCCAAGGGAGGACACTGAAGCACAGAGAGGTTAAGACACTTGCCTGAGGGCACACAGCTGGCGAGGGTTGAAGTCTGAATGCGAACCCAGCTCCACCTGAGAGTGAAATCAGTACTTTTTCCCCAGCAGTGCTGCCTTCTAAGACACAAAGGCCTGAGGTAGGGTGAGTGTGACTAGGCAGGTTCGGGGTGGTTGGGAACAAAGGGGCTTTGAGGGAAGCTGGAGGACCCTGGCTCTTCCCAGCCTCTTTTTTTCTCAGGCAGCATCTGACTTTCAGGTTGATTAGATCAGTGGGGATCACTCCGCTCTCCAGAAATGAGTACCACAGAGCAGTAAAGCCCCTTAGGGGCCATGGGATCTGTGCCGTTTATTGTGCAAGCTTCACAGCTGGTCAGCAGGGCAGGGCCTGGCCTCAGACCTCTGCGGCCCCCTCCCCCTTTTGCCCACCCTCTTGAGTGGGCCCCACTGGTCCCCTGGAGCTGGGGACTGGAGCTGAACTGAGATGGACCCACGCACCATGCGTGCCCTCAAGGATGCCAGCCTCCAGGCTCAGGAGGCTGAGTGTCCAAGCTCCCCTGCACGTGACACACACACTTGGGGAGTCTCCTTAGACCTGACAGGGAAGCAGGCCCCAGCTGTCTGCAGGAAAAGGTGGGGCTGCGGCTCCACTACTCTCCTCCTACTCAACTCCTGCTCTGTCCCCGCTGGCAGCACGAGACCTGCCCCTAGAGGCAGTCTTGTCACTTGAAGGAACTTGGACGCTGGGTTGGCCGTGGGCAGGAGGCCTGGGGAGACTAGGGAGGAGCCAGCTGGGCGGAGCTGCTGGAAGATGTTCTTTCAAGATTGAATGGGCAAAGGGGGTTGGTATCAGGGGCCCGTGGGCAGCTAGATGCTCACAGGGATTTGGAAATGTACGTAGAGGAAACTTAAAGTTGAGGAGGGCTAAAGGGGCGGGAAGTACTGTGCCAAAGAAACAGGGCAAAGGCAGGAGGGATAAGGATAGGGTGCCCCTCCCGGGGCATCTGTGTCTAGGTGGGAGGACATGGATTCAGCATCAAGAGGCAGCTGATCCCTGGCTGGTGTGGCTCAGTGGATTGAGCATCAGCCTGCGAGCTAAAGGGTCACCAGTTCGATTCCCGGTCAGGGCACATGCCTGGGTTGGGGACCGGGTCCCCAGTTGGCAACAACACATTGATGTTTCTGTCCCTTCCTTTCTCCCTTCCTTCCTCTTTCTCTAAAAATATATTAATTACTTCAAAAAACGAGAGTGAGAGTTGAGAAATAACAGGTGACAGCTGCTCATTGTCCCTGACACTTGCCAGGCACCATTCTAAGCACTCTACGTATCAAGTGGTCTCTGAATCCACTCTGAGGGTACATGGGGGCCATTATCCTCATTTGGCAGAAGGAGAAACTGAGGCCAAGACTGGTGACTCTCCTGAGCCACACAGCTAGTAAATCTGGCTTCAGAACTTAAGCCACAGGTGACAAACACAAGGCCCCCAGGCCGAATCCGGCCCTCCACCTTGTTTTATCTGGCCCAGCACCTTGTTTCTACCCGGCTCGCTTAACTGTTAAGAAATAATTACATTTATATGGTCCTCAAATGACATTTGGCCCTTTGAAGGCCACCTTGAGGCTGATGTGGCCCCCCCAGTGAAAATGAGTTTGACACGCCTGATTTAAGCTGTTAGCCCCTGCTCTATGCTTCAGAGTGATATTCTTGGAAGGCACTAAACTGCTCCATCTCTATTGAGTGGGGTAGATTGAGGTCAGATGTGAAGCAGGAACTCTGACTTAGGAGACTCATTATTGATATGAGCTTCTAAGGCCACACTTCCTGCTCCTCCTCCCAGCCTCCTCCCCTCACCAGATCCCTCTGACTTTAGGGAACCACCCCCCTTCCTCTGGATGTTCACTGCTTGCCTCCTTTGGGGCCCCTGGATGTCCTCCCAGCGACTGACCACATACCATTGACACTCCCTCTCAGCCTGTCCTCAAGTTCCCATGGCCTCAAGTCCCCTTCCTCCCTTCCATGGGAGGACACCATCCAATCCAATTACCTCTGTGCAGTTTCAACCTCTCCCTGCGTCTCCTGTGCTCCCGGCCGCGTTTCTTCCCTGGAGACCGGTTCTCCTTCTCAGGGTAGGGCAGTGACAACCCCAGGAGCAGATTCTTGTCCTGCAGCAGGCCGGCAGGACTTTGCCCAGGCAGCAACCCTCCTGGCAGCCTGGAGGCCTGCCTGGTGGAGGTGCCTACAGCTCCATCCTGGACCGGGCCAGGCATGCCACCCGGGCCCCACTCCTTCTTGCCCAGGCCCCGCCGGCGGTGGTGGCTGGCCTGTGGTGTCCACAGTGCTGGGCCTGGGAGGTTGGCATGATTCTCAGGGAGGTTTCGAGCAGGGGTCCCAGGTCCTAGGGAGCCTGCCAGGCTCAGCTCCAGAAGCACCAGGAGGGTGAGGAAAAGCATGGGGGCCACATGGGTGGTGGGTAGGGCCATGGGCTTCTCCCTGCAAGAAAGGTAGCCTATGAGGGCCAGCCCCCTCCTCCTGCACTTCCCCACCCCCAACCCCCCTTATTTACATCAAGACTTTGCCCCACAGAGGACAGCTGGCAACATCTGGCGACATTTTTGTTGTCAAAACATCACTGCTACAACTCTAGTGGCTGGAGGCCGGAAATGCTGGCAAACACACTCCGATGCACACAGGACAGTCCCCTACAACAGACTCCCCGGCCCAGAAGGGCCCTAGTGCTCAGGCCGAGACCACCTGCCCTGCCCTCCCTAGAAAAACAGTTTAAGCAGCATCCAGGTTCCAGATTAGCCTATAGTTCCTTTCTCTGAACAGGCTTCTGCCCTGTGCCGCGTGCCCTGGAATTGCGCCTCCGGTACCCAGGGCTCCACTCGAAGCCTAAATTCAAACAAATGGAATAATCGCGTTTGAGCAAGTGCCACAGGTAGGAATCGGGTGCAGCGCTCGATGCGAGTTTATAGGACTTGGTCCTTGAAACAGCTCTCTGATGTGGCTCCTCCTGTTTTCTGAAGGGGAAGTTGCCGCTCTGAGAGGTTCGGTCTCACCCAGGAGTGTCGTTTATGTCATTCTCATGCCTGTGCTCGGAACCGCCACGTGTTATCCCTGGACATCGTGGGCCTGTTATTGACCTGGTGTTTGCTCCAGGGTCTGGGCAGATTCTGACTCGCCACTGTCCCTGCTGGGCTGGGGGGTTCTGGAGGCTTGACTCCAAACTCTGCAGGGCAGTGTGAGCCGAAAGTCCCCTATTCTCCATCGGAAGCAGGGCCCCCTCAAGGGACCACAGCTCTCCTGACACTGGGGGAAGAGTCAGGGGCCTGGATGTTCCAGAAGACTTTGGAGCTAAAGCTCATGAGGCCTGTAGCTGGTGGGGGGAGGGGGATGGGGTGTCTGCCGGACACTGGAGAGCAGCCCCCCCACCCCGTGGCCCCTTCACACCTGCCTCACTGCACCCGGACAGGTCCAGCACCAGGTTAGCCAGGCTGATTGAATCTTTATGGACTCCTCGCCCCTGAGTATCCTATTCGGCTCACAACGGTGCTTAGACACCAGTTCCGTGGGATGTGCGGGCCTGAGATTGTCCAGGGCTGAGGAAGGGTTGTGGGGCCTTCAGGGTTCCTGCAGCCCCCACACTGGCCTCCACCCCAGGTTCCCCTTTAGCCAACCCTGCCAGAGGGGCCCTTGAAATGGGCAGGGAGGGCAGGCGGCAGGGCGCAGGACCAGGAAGCTGGGGCCCGAGCAGGCTGACCCTCTCTGACACTCTGAGAGGGCCAGGTCACCTGCTGCCCCTTGGTTCTCACCCCTCCTACACCATGGAATGAGAGAAAGAGGCTGTCCCATCACTTCCCTCCAAGCAGTCCCTAGAGCCACCTGTGTATCCTGGGTGAGCCCCAGTGAGCTGGGCAGGACCCTGGAACAGGCTTATTGTGACAACCCCACCTCGTCACACACCCTTCCGCTCATAAGACGGTTAACTCGGCAGCCGTGGCCTGCTATCCTGTCTGCCTGGCAGGCGACAGGAGGCTCCTGCACCCTCAGCCTCCCCTCCAGACCTGCCATCAGGAGCCTGGGGCTCAGGCCACAGGGTTGCCAGGCTGGAGGACGAGGCTCATTTTTAATGGCTGTTCGTTAAGCATTGTTCCCCTCCCAGGAGCCCCTTGGACCCTGTTTCCAGGTCTGAGGCATGATGTCATTTTCATCCCCCTACCCTTTGTGCCCCGTGAATCACACAGGTAGCCTACCCAGAGGAAGAGGGGACCTCCGTGAGCGGTTCTGGTGCACCCATGGGGGGCCAACCCTTTCCCCAGACCTTAGCAGCATCACCCAGCCTCAGACCCAGCCTGTACTGCTGCCAGGTTACTCTGATCATGTACTGTTGCAGGTTACCCTGCAACCCCTGCGCAAAACTATCCATGGTTCCCTAATGCCTTCCCTTTCAGTCACAGACTCCTCACTTTGGCACTTAAGACCTTGAATAATGTGTCCCGAACCTAGCTTTGCAGCCCCCACTTCTATTTCCTCCCTTGCACAGCCACAGGGACTATTCCCTGCGCCCCAAACACACTCCATCTTTCCTGCTTCTCTTCTCTCTTAGGCTGCTTCTTCTGCCTGGAACAACCACTCCCCTCCACCCCCATCTCTCTCTGTCCAACCCCGGCCGGTCTCTGGGCCCCATCCTCAATATCCTTTCTCTCAGGAAGCCTTGTTCAGTCCTCCAATTAGATGAGCTGCTTCCTCTGTGCTCCTATCAGCCCTTGAAGACCTCGAGAGCCATTTCCTGGCTCTGACCAGGCAGGAAGGTTCTCCAGGGCTTTGTCCCCCTTCTCCCTCCGGTCCTATCGGATCCATAGGCCCGTGCGAATAATAAGGATCGGAATGGAAATGAACTGAGCACCATCAAACTGACACCTGAGCACAAGATCGTACCTACATCCTCAGGGTGTGTGTGGGCGGTGAGGCTGCAATGAGTGTCAGGGGAGCTGGCGCACTTTGTCCTGACAAGTGCCTGGAACTCACTCACCCAGCCCCAGGGCTGACACGCAGATCTTGGCCCAGCTCAGCAGCCAAGATGCCAGCCTGGCAGAGAGCCACTCAGGAAATGTGGGTTGCTACAGAACCGTGCCAAGGATCCACAGCGACCAAGTGCTCCAATCGGTTCCTGCAGCTCTGGGAGCCAGTTGGAGGCTGCGTCACAAAGCACCAAGCATCCAGGCAAGGGGGGCGGCAGGCACCCCTCCCCCCACCTCCAGGCGGCCCCGGAGTTCTGCCTGTGACTTGCTCACAAAGCCTGCGCTGGGGCTGATTCCCCGCGCTTCCCCCCAGGCGGGCGACCGTCCACAGCTCAGAGTTGCCCTGACCAGAGAGGTCGAGGGACATCGGGACCACCCACGACCCAGGGCTGGTGCTCTCACAACTGAGATCTAATAGTGACTCATTAAAAGCAAAGCAAAACAAAAGCAATTTGGAGAGCAGGAGCTGCCACTCCCTCCCTGCACGGAGGTGAAGCCCAGGCTGGTACGGGCTCACTTCATTCATTTCTTATCGCATCCTTTCTACTACCCTGCTGGGTGGGTCATTTTCCGTGGTTTCAAGCTGAGGACACCAAGGCACTGAGACGGTCAGCTACCAATCCAAGGTGACAGGACTGATGGGTGGTAAGGCCACTCAAGGTTTGGGTTCTCTGTGCACGGGGGCAGCCCTTGCTCTCCACTATCCTGCCCTGCACTGCCTCAGGGGCCACCTGTGTCCCTCACATTGGACATCTCCTATCATTGCCTCCAGTGCCATCAGGACCCAGCAGGGGATGCCAGGGCCAAGGAGGGGAAGGGGCTGACCTCAGGCCCTGACCCTGTCCCCGCACTGTGCGGAGTTGAGCTGCAATCTGTCTCCACCCAGGAGGAAGCAGCACCCCATGAAAATGAAGACAGTTAATCCAGACTGGAGCCTGCCTGGGTTCCCTTCCACACCCCCCAAAAGCCTTGCACTTGGGGCCAAGCGATGGGGCGGGGGGCTCCTGCCTAGCAGACAACTGTAGGTCTTGCAACCTTGCCTTGCTGATAGCTCACCTGCTGCGTGATGGGTTGTGGGAGAAGCAGGAGGTTGCTGGGGTGCGGGTGTTGGTGGGAGTAGGGCTGCCTGGGTCGGGCATATCAGCAATGCTGACTACAGTGCTCATCTGGTCTGGGAGCCAGCCAACACCCCCTGGGAGCACCCAGCCCGCCAACCCCCACCTCCCTGACCCTGGGTCTCCTCCTCACGCATGAAAGGCGCACATTCGCTACAGAAGTTTCAGGGGGGACCCTAACCATTTGATTCTCACCTCACTTTAAAAAATATGTATTTTTTGACTATTATGTAAACTAGAGTAAAAACAACAGATGCCCAATCAGATGTGTCCTGCACCCAATTTTCACGCAGGCACAGCCCCGTCATGACTCAGGGCTCTCCTGTGTCACTGAAGAGTATTCCAGGGTCGCAAGGTGGGTTATTTAAAAGAACTACTGCCATATGCAACTACTTCTTGACATGGAAGCTCAGGATTTGCTAGACCTGAATGACCAGGGCCCGTGAGAGGCTCAGTGTCACGCAGGCAGGTGAAACCAACATCCCTTGCACCCTTTCACACCGGGGTGTGGTGGCTCTGGGCACGGATGGAAACCAGGGAGTGGTGAAAGGGGCGGGAGAGCTCGCTGCAGTGGGCGAGGCTCGGAACAGCTGCCCTGGGGGAGCTGGCTGGCAGCTGGGGTCTTGACAGTCCCGAGCCAGTCCCTTACCTGTCTCCTGCCTCCCTGTGGCTCTGCACCCCCCAAATATCTCCTGTCCAACAGGACGGGGCCTGTCAGCTTCCTCTAGCCCACCTACCCCTCCACAGGCCGTTGATCCAACTCGGCCTGCGGCAGGGAACTCCACCTACCAACTGACCTGCGGTGCAGCAGGTGCTTCTTTGCAACGGAGGCTGATGGGGAGAGGGACACTCTTGCTGGCTGAGCCCCTCTGGGTGCCATGCAAGGGAACCTGCTCCTATCTGGAGTTGGGGACAGGGTCCCTGCTCCTGAACATTGACAATCTAATTGGGGACAATCAGCCCTGGTCCTGGGAGGGGGTCCCAGGGTGACAGAAGAGATCTGGTTCTTCCCTTGGAGGGCTGTCTAAGCAGGAAAGGCAGCCCCCACCCCAGGAAGCCTTGGGTCTCAAGGATGAGGTCCACCTGCTGCCCTTAGGGACTTCCGGTCTGACAAGAGAGATGTAGCTCTGGTGGGAAGTTCCGACCATGTGGAAAACCTACTCTTTGCTGGACAGGGCTTGTAATCTACAGGCAAAGACACGGTCACAGCCCTCTGGCAGAGAGGCCACAGGTCTCAGGAAGGACTGAGACACTAACTGTTACTGGTTCAAACACACAGACATCAGCCATGAAACTGAGCCATGGGAGCTACTCAGCAAAGTAGAAAGAGCTGTGTGTCCCTGGGCAAGTCACCCAACCTCTCTGAGCCTCAGCGCCCTCTCCTGTAAAATGCCAGGGTACGTAAGGATGAGGGAGGTGAAGGTACATGATGTGCTGCCCAGGAACATCTGAGACAGCATCTGTGGTTATTTTGGGGAGGAAGAAAGGCAGGGGGGTGGGTATTTGGGCATCTATATCTGCGTGTGCAGGGGGCAGGCACAGGTGGTCCCAACCTCAGCCCTTGGTGGGTGATCCATGGCTTCCATGGGGCAGGGCAGGACAGACCAAGGCCAGCCTGGAAGGGACCGTTGTCTTGGCAAATGAGGTTTGGCTTCCCTGCAGAAGCAGCCCCATCTGCTTTTATTGTTTTCAACATCAGCCCAGGGAATTCCTACCCCGCCTCCAACAAGGCCTCAAAAAACCTGAGTAGGGATGTTTTCTTTGGGGGGGTGTGGGGGTGGGGGGGAGTGCTGCTCTCTCCCCATCCCACCCCCACCTCCTGAGATGAAATCCTGCCTCCTGGTTACAGGTGCTCCCCTCCTTCTCTTCTCCTAGGCAACCCTCCCACCCCCTGCTCCCCAAACTTCATTATCTCGGTGCCCAGACAATTTAACACCACTTGCTGTGTGGTCAGGCCCACCACTTAATCACCAAGTAACAAAAGTGCCTGCTGTCGCCTCTGGCAGAGCCAGGGTGGAGGGGAGGGACACCTGGACGCAGACAGGCCTGGGTGTGGATCCTGGCTCCAGCCCTTCATAGCTGTGTGGCCCTGGGCGATCTGTAGCCTCCCAGCTTCAGTCCCACATCTGAAAAATGAGTATGTGTGGGTATCATGCAGCGGGCACTTACTCGGCTAACCCTAGAGCTTTACGGGCATGATCTGATGTAGCCCTCTGAAGTGGACGATATCTTTCATGTAATGCTAGCAGCAATGGCTCAACATGGGAACGAAGATCTGGGGGAGTCACCCAAGGTTACACAGCAGAGTAAGGGTACTGCTGGGATTTGAACCCACAGCCACCTGACTCCACAGGCTGCTCATACTACATTCATACCATTGCAGATGCCATGACTCAAAGGGATGATGCATTCTGGGGACACAGAGAGGACCCCTAACACTTGTGGGTTCTACAATTAGTTCAGCCCAGCTGCTCTGGATCAGGAAGAGGCTTCACCCCTCATAACCCCACGTCCATCCAGGGATGTGCACAGGCGCGATGCCAGGCCAGGGTGTTACAGTGAGGGGGGCACTGACAAAGCTGGGAGCGGCAGGAGGTGGGTAGGACCTCTAGTGGTAAGTCTTCGGCCACCCACCCTCTCATGTCCACTCGAGAGGAAGGGCTGGCGTAGGATAAGCATCAAGAGGGGCTGTCTCAACTGTAAGGGTCGGAACAGGGATGCTCGTATGATGCCCTGCTTGGGAAGGATCCCTCGCTTCTGCTCCTCCCAGGCTGTGGAGTCAGGGAAGCCAGGATGCAGGTCCCAGCTCTGCCACAGTTCTGGCTAAGTGAGGAAACACCCTCTGGGTCACCGAGCTGCTGAGCCATCGGCTGGGGAAACCAACTCTGCTGGCCTTCAGCTGTCACTCCCTGCTCTAGTCGGGTTCCTCTGCTCTGCACAGGTGCAGAAATCACCCGCCCCTTCCGGAGGGATGCAGAGACCCCAGAACCACAGGGGGTTCCCAGGCAGCTGGTTCCCCCACCAACCTCTCCAGCCACGGCCCTTGGCTCCAGGGCCAACTCTGCCCCTGGTCTGGCCAGCAGAACCCAGTGGCCCCTAGGGATACCCTGGGGCCTGCAATTTTCAGTTCATTCTGTCTCCTTGACCAAGGGTCCCGTTCTCAACAGAATAGGTGCATGCAGGGCAGCAACCGTTGGTTGGTCAGGCACTGGGACCACAGGTGAAGCAGGAGCCAGCCTGGCCCAGGAAGGTGAGGACGAGAGACAGGGAGGCCAAGGAGAGCAGGAGGGCTTCCCACAGGAGGGGACATCTGACCGTGGCCTGTGAGGATAAACAGCCTTCCACTGAACAGAGCAGGGCAGACATTTCAAATGGAGGGAAGGGCCCCAGCTGAAGCTAAGAGGAAGTCAGCACACGGAGAGGACTAGCCCTTTATCGTGGCTGAAGCCCCAGGTGTGGATGGGGTGTGCCGGGGGGCAGGCGGATTATTTAGTGGCATTAGGAAGCCACAGAGGGGTTTAGGACTGAGAGGGGTAGGTTGAATGGTGAGGAAGGCAGAGAAGGTACCACCATTTTCGTGGGGGTGAGGGGCAAGGAGGCTATGAGAAAGGTGCTTAGAGGTCACAGAGATGGAGAAAGGCTCCGAGTAGCCAGGGTTGGGCCTGTCTGCCAAGCAGGTCATGAGCTGGAGCCCAACTAGCGTGTGACGTGTCCCCAGTCCCATTCTTGCCTCTCTAAAGGGAAAGGCTCGAGGTGAGCCAGGACCACCCAGACAGAACCTGACAGCTGGGAAAAGGTTCCCCTTTTCTGAAGTTGCCCTCATGAGGCCACTTAGCCCACGTCCCTGTGGACATGTGGGGTGGTGTGTCACCTGTTACGATGACATAGATGATGATCAAAGGCTTTGGGCGATTACACAGCAGGTCCAGCGTCCAGCGAGACGATTCCCCCAGAGGAAGGAAATGGCTTGTGAGTTACTGCCATGGAGAAAGGCAATCAGTGCCAGACGAGGGTTCAGCATTGGGGCTGAGCCACCCGGGTGCCTCATGGCCGTTGGCAACACCCACAGCCACCCTGATCTCATTGGAGCCCCTTCTCACCCTGATGTTTTTTTTTTTTTTTTTTTCTGATTTTAGGACAAACAGAGGAAGAGGGACAGAGAGAGAGAAGAGGGTCTTAGGGATGGGTGGGGTGACTGATGTGAGATGGGTCACAGTCAGCTTTCTCTGCAGTGCCTCTAATCTTGAATTTTCGGCCCATTTCCCCCTTTCTTTGGAGCCTACATCCCCACCCCACCCAGAAGCTCCTACACCGCCCCCACGGGTGGACTGTGCTGGTATATGCATGCTTCCCCCCACCTCCCACTGATTCCACACATATCCCTCCCTATAAGCAGGTGCTATTATTATCCCCGTTTTAGGAAGGGGACAGAGGCTCAGGGAAGTGAGTTCCTTTGTGCAAGTCACTCCCAGAACATGTCTGCCTGACCCCAGAGGGATGGTCCTGAACCAGCACCCGGGGACTTTCCTGCGGTGCCACCAGGCTGGGAGGTGGGCAGCGCGGAGGCGTGCGCTGGGCTGAGAGACGGACAGAGGCGAAGGCTGCGGGAGCGCCCGGTGGAGGAAGGCAAGAGGACCTGACGGAGGGCCAGGGCCCTCGCATCGCAAACCTTGGCACCTGTGGGGGTTGGCTGAGATCCCGGCTCGCAGTGGAAGGAAGCTGGCAGTGGGGAGGGAGAGGGCTGCGCGCGGCCAGAGGGATCTCAGTGCCGTCGGGGTTGCTAGGACGCGGCACTGGCCCGGGCCGAATTCGAGAGCGCGGGACCCAACACGGTGCTGGCGGGGGTGGGGGAGCACCCAGCGTCCCCTGTCCCTGCAACACCCCTCAGCGTCCTGGGCAGCCTGCAAAGGGGCTGGAGGGTATACCTGCCCGCTCCGTCCGCGTCTCACGGGGGTCTTCGAGGCTTCTTCGAACGGTGGTGGACTGGGGTCCCCGGCCCGAGAGACCACCCGGAGAATCAGAGACAGAGAGACAAAGAGAGACCGGGTCCCGGAAGGAGAAGGCTAGCGCCGAGGAGGCGAGTGGGCGAGGGCGCGCGCGAGGCAGGGGCAAAGCGTGGAAAAGTGAGCGTCCAGCGGAAGGAGGGGGGCTGAGGGGCCCCGAGCAGAGCCAGGAGTCCTGGCGAGAAGCTGCGAGAAGCGCAGGTGGCGGACGGACCGACCCGTGGGAGAGCGCGGAGCGCAGGGAAGAAAGCAGTATTCTCACCTCTAGCTTAAGTCCTCTGCGCACTCCGCCCCTGAGCGCGGCAGGTAGCCCACCTTTGTCCAGGCGCGCAACTAGGTGAGGTGCGAGGGCGGGGCCAGGGGCGGGCCCAGGCCAGGCCTTACCTGTCCCGCCAGCGGGGCGCGGGCCAAGGGGCGCGGGGCAGAGAGCCTGCGGGAGCCGAACGCAGCAGACGACTGAGCCGCGACACCCGGACCGCGCGGAGAGGTGCGCGGGCGGCTGCAGGATGTGCCCAGGCGGCGCGGGGCTGGAGCGGAGGGGGCGGAGGCGGATGGGAGTGAAGGGGGCGGGAGCATGGGGAGGGGGCGGAGGAGGGGCGGTGGGGAGCGGGCTTGGAGGCCCCCCGCGGAGGGGCAGCCCTGGGCCAGGCCAGTGCGGCGCGCTCCCGGCCGGCGCGCCCTCGCCAGCTGCACTCGGCGTTCGGGGCCGGCTCCCCAGAGGCCTAGCCGCCGCCGCTGCGGCGAGGGCGCGGGGCAGACAAAGGAGGCAGACAAAGGCGGGCACAGCCGGGCGGCCGTGTCGGCACCGGGCGAGGCCGGCCCACTCCTGCCGGTGCGTAAGAGCCGCCTCTGCGCGGCCCGAGGCGCGTGGGACAGGCGGGGCGCGGGTAGCGGTGGCGCATTTGGAGCGGCTCCGCCGGGAGCGGGCGACAAAGGGCCACAGCAGGGGGTCCCTGGCGGACCCCAGCAATGAATCGGAGCTGAGCGCTCAGCTGCTGCGGCGTCTGGCCCGGTAGGGGCCGGCTGGTCCCCAAAAGGATTATTCCGCCTAGGCTGTCAAATGGGATGGAAGAAATACCCGGTGCGAGGGGGACAGGACCCGGCACCGCCGGACCTGTATAGCTCGGGGAAGTACGTGAAGTGTGGGGGCGGGGTTCTAGGACAGCTCGCTCTTGGATGTAGGGGTATGGGGTCTTCAAAGTGCTACCTGGACGCAGACGGCCGCACTAATGCGCGCCCCACTCCTAAAGGAAACAAGACCGTTCTACCTCCCCCCCCCCCCCCCACACACACACGAGTCCACTTCTTGCCACACCCCGGCCAAAGTCTTTTTGATGCTCTCAGCCAGTACCCTGGCGGAACAAAGCCAGTACCCGGGGACTGGCTCATCCATCATCGCGCGGGGCGCCGGGTCTTGCCGACCCTAGGAGTGCGGGAATGCTGTGTTATGGGTCCCGCTGCCCCCATAACTCACGGCGGGGTCATCTGGGCCTTGGGCGTTGAAAAGATCAAAGAGTGGTGGGGTGGGATCGGTGCGGGAAGCCGCAGTCTCATTTAGCCTGTCCCCCCCCCCCCCTTTTCCCCTTCTTCCAGAGTGTGGCAAATTATGGCTCAGAGGTTTAAGAGCTCTCTGCTTTGTAGTCAGGCTAGATGCCTGGGCTCCTCTTCTGATGCCATTTCTCATCTCTCTGGGCAAGTCGCTTAACCTCTCTGAGCTCATTATTATCCTTAACTCTCAGGGTTCAAGGATTAAATGCGGTAACCTGTTTAAGGAGAGGTTTGTAAGGACCTGGGCACATAGGACATGCTCTAGAAAAATCAACTACTATTGTTATTGTAATGTTATCAACTTGATGAGCATCAGGGTAGGGTGGATTGGTGAAAGGGCTAGGCTGCTTATTTACTGGAAGGTTTAAATCCCTTATCCCATAAATACCTATTGAGCACCTACTATGTGCCAGCGCAATTCTGGGCACAGGGGCTACAGTAATGAACAACATGGATCAGACTCCCTGCTCTCATGGAGCTTACATTCCAGTAAAGGAGACAGGAGCAAATGAACAAATATCTCTATAATACGTCAAGTGGTTATTAGTGCTATGAAAAAATAAAAAATGAAGCACATTAAGGAGAGAAAACGTGAAGGGGAAGAGTTGTTTTACATAAGGTTCCCAGTCGACAGCAACAACAAAGAGAGAAGATGAGGTAATGAGCCATGTGGCTATGAAAAGAGTGATGTAGACAGAAGAGGAACCTGTGCAAAGGTCCTGAGGTAGGAGAGTGCCTGGTGTTTGAGGAAGACCAGAAAGGCTGGAGCAGAGAGAAATGAGGTCAGAGAGGGAGCGGACCAGGGGAGCATGCAAAGGCCACAGCGAGGACTTAGACTTTCAACCTGAGTGGGATGGGAACCAGTGGAGGGGTTATGAGTCGTGCAGAGATGTGACCTAACTTGGGCTTTAACAGTGACTCACTCTGATTCCTAAAGTTGAGAACAGACTATAGTGGGACAAGCACAAGAGCAGGGAGACCTGTTAGGAACTGTGGCAGAGAAGAGGGGATGGTGGCTTGGGCCTGGGAGGGGGACAGTGGTTCTCTTTTCCAAGGGTGAAGCTGTGGTCAGGTGTTCCCTGAACCAACAGCAAAATACTAGGGACTCTGGTTTGCATGCTGCCGCTATGCCTGCTCATCAGCAGGCAACCTATGGCCATGCTCAAACTTTCTGTTTCCTGCATTCTTCCAGGGCTTTGCAGTGGGAAAAGGTGGATGGTAGGGGAGGCCTGGACTCCTATCCTATCCAGGTTGTGGTGGTTTCCCTAACACTCACCTGTAAAATGTGGTAGTTGAGTGGCCAACGTGGAAGTGATGCAAATATCCATCAAATGATGAATCGGTAAACAAAATGTGGTATATTCATACAATGGACTATTATTTGGTCATAGAGAGAAAAGATGTAGAAGTACCAGTACACATCACACCTGGATGAATCTTGAAGACTTATCACATGAAACCAGACCTAAAAGGCCACATAGATGATTGAGTTTATATGAAATGTTCAGAATAGGCAAGTCCATAGAGGTGGAACGTAGACTAGTGTTTGCCAGGGTTAGGGGAAGGGAGGTTGGGGAGTGACAGCTAATGTGTGTGGAGTTTTTTGTTTTCGGAGTAATGGAAAGGTTCTGGAATTAGACAGATTGGTGCATAACTTGGGGACTATACAAGAAACTGCTGAATTGCACACTTCGAAAGGGTGAACTTAATGGTTTGTGAGTTGCATCTTGATAAAGTAGTTATTTGGAAAAAGTTGAGCTGGATCAAGAGTTTTTACCCGGTGGTCTAGGATGACTTCAGAGGGCCTAGGCACTGTGGAAGACATTTAGTGACTCTGTGAAGCAGATGCTCACAGGTTGAGAAGAGATGATCTGGAAGGTCTCCAGAACCAACCAGGGGTCAAGGGCACTGGGGAGTGAGCTGAACCCTGAGGAGGGAATGAGAAGTTGGATTCTCCCTTGGCTGTAGTTTGGGGAGCACCCTGTGTTACTGGCCGAAGTCAGGGTGTTGGCTTGGGTCTGAGGTCGGCAGTGGACCCCAAGGTCTGGGACAGCTGTGCATGTCAGGCCTCACACCAGAAGGCCAGATGAGGGAGGAGAGGACCTGTCTGTGTGCTGCAACCCCTTGTTTAGGCATCTTGAGCCATGAAGATGCATATCTTCCCTTAGAGCACCTTGGGGGCTGCCTCCTGCCTTGGGAAATGGAAACAGGGTGGGAGAGTGCACAGCTAAGGATGTTTTGGATGGAGTTTTGAAAAGCACGTGGGCTGGTCCAGCGTGTTTGCTCTAGGGCTTAGATAGCATGTGTCGATTTTAATATCACTGTTTTAACAGCTGTTAATTATGCATTATGTGCTAGGCATTGTGCACCTCAGATTTTTACAAGCCTTATTTTATTAACTTCCACTCACCTATGGAATTTGTACTTCTACTATCCCAGTTTATAGATGAGAAAACTGAGGTTCAGAGAGCAAAGGACCAAAAAGCTGGTGCAGCATCAGTGAGAGGCAGGTTGAACACCCACACAGCCTGGTGGGTGTGGGGGCATTGTAGCAAGTGTCCCACATCCCTCACTTCTTTTTGGAAGCACCTCTCTCTAATCTGCCCACCACACTGAATCACTGAAATCAGAGGGTTTTGTTCCTCATCCAGACTGTTAGGATTTGAGTCAGGCTAGTGGCGATGAGCCACTGTTTTGTTCCTTTATTCTTTCATTCACTCATCTAACACACACTCATTGAGGACCTGGATTTGTCCAGGGACTGGGTGAGGTACTGAACTATAAGAATGAATGAGGCTGGGTCTCTGCTTGGGGATTGTCCCAACTGTCTGGGTCCCTGAGCATTGGGATATTCATGGGATTGCCACCAGGTTGCATGTGGCTCTGTGAACTCCCCAACCTCCCGGGGTTCGGTGTTCTGGGAACCTTTTGCAGGGGTAGGATGCCCAATCCAGCCTGTGATCAGCCTGGCTGGGAGGCATCCTAGGGATCTGTTGCCTTCTCTAGTTCACTCACTGTGTGCTTGCTCAGTGAAGCTGAGGGACCGTCTTTTGCCCATAAGGGCCTTAGTCTTTGCAAGGTTTTTCTTTGCAAGACATTGTTGCATCTTGCCTTCTCCTAGTTTCAATGTAAATGTCCCTTGGGAATGATTTTGTCTCTGTCCCCGTTGCAGACCCTTGGGGACCTGCTCCAGTTGGCAAATAAGCTCTTCCTTCTTTTAAACATCTACCCCTCCCTCTCAGATGCCCTCCTACATAATGTTGTTATGGTGAAAAATATGCAGATAACTGAAAAACAGAAACAGTCTCCCAGCAAATGGGTATTCAAAAATGTAATAAATTAACCCCATAATGTCACCTGGGTCCCTCGACCATCCATCATGCTGACATGATTAAAATATGAAAAAACAGATGCCGCAGGGCCCTGTGGGTGGAAATGACAGATGACTTTTCATAGTGCTCCCCTGCAGCTCCCTGCCCTATCCCCAGCTTCTTAACCCCCGTGGAACCCAAGGCCACCAGACGTTTAGGGAACATCTGTCCAGCCTGTTCATTTCATGAATGAGGACAAGAGGCCTTTTGGGGGTTAGGGGTCAGGTCAGTTTGAATTGATCATCTGTCTCCAACCTGCTTTCCTCTGTTTATGGCTGACTGAATACGAAGCCCCAAGCCCAGGCATTTTTATCTAAGGGCTTTGACAGGATGGGTACCCCAGTATCGAACAAGGGCTATTGGGGCCTCAGTTTCTTAGTTGGAGAAATGTAAGTGTTGGGGTGTATGTCCTCCAGGGTTCCTCTGGAGTTCTTTAGCTGGGTGTCAGGAGACCTTTGGGTGGCTTGCCCTGTTTGGGGCTGTGGGTCCATGGAAGGAGGGCCTGGCACAAGGGCCAGTTTGTAAGGAATTGCTTCCCTAAGACTGCTGCTTCATGTCACCAATGAAAAAGCTACTTGAACAGCCTCCAGAAAGTGGCAAAGAAGGACCCTCATTTCCCTGGTGGCCGAAGCATCACAATGATTAAATCTCAAGCAGCCAGAGGACACCTCCTACAAGCCATCATGAGTTGCGTGGCTGGCGCCTGGCATGGCAGGACAGGGGTAGGAACTCCAGGCCTTGAGAAGGCTTGCTGTAGCCCACGTGCGCTGCCAGGTGCAGCAACTCCTGAAATAAATCATCCACCCCTTTGGGTTAAGTGGTGCAGTTTAATGAAATGCAGACTCTCCATGGAAGTAGCCAAACTGGGTACGATGATTCCCACGTTTTCTTGGGCATCAGGGCCCCTGGGGAGCTGTTAAAGGGCTAGTACCATGCTGTGTACTCAGACTGAACTGGTAGGTCGGGGAGGCCAGGGTTCCCAGTGTTTAATGGGCTCCCCAAGGATTCTGATGCCGATTTCCGAGGACTCCTTTTGAGACCTGCTCTGCGGGCATTCTGGCTTAATGGGCCAGGCTGCACACCATCTTCTCTGCCTCCACCCCCATTGGAAGTGTGTAAATGAAGGCTTCCTGGAGGAAGGGTCCCCCATATTCCCGGCCAGATCTATGTAGCCACAGGTGGGTGGGTACACAGATCTAGCCACCTGAGAAGCTCCCGGAGGTCAAAGGCAAGGTCCCCTGGCTTCTGGTTCTGTTTTGTTTTCCATAACTCTACTACACGGGTGACAAACACAAGGCCCATGGGCCAAATCCAGGCCGGCACCTTGTTCTACTTGGCTTGCTTAACTTTTAAGGAGTAGTTACATTTATTTACACAGTCCTAAGATTGCATTCCGCCCTTTGAAGACAACTGTGAGGCTGGTGTGAAAATGAGTTTGACACCCCTGCTCTACAGCCCGTTTCTCTGATCTTAATTTTTTCCACCTGTAATATATAAAGGGGGTGAAAAGAAGTTGAAATCCTGAGGTCAGACTAGCAATCAGAACTGTGGTTTTGGCAAATCAGAGAACACCTCTGCCGGTTTAACCATCTGTAAATTGGGGCTGTGCACTGGGTGTTGAGTGCCTAGGGAATTTAATGAGGGAATTAAATAAATCCGTGCTTGACACATAAAAGTGCTCAATCCATGTAATTATTTCAATATTAACACCCTTCATGAGTCTATGGGGGGAGGAAAGGGGCGACTCCAGAGCTGGAAAGTGTTGTGGCAGCTGACAGCTCCGCCCGCTCCTCCCCCAATAGTTGCGTGACATTTGACTTTAGACCTCGCTGGCTCCTTTGCAAAACGGGGGCAATTATGAGTAACTCGCGTAGCATTGTTTTGAGAATTTAGTGTCATAATCCACGGACACACTCAGTCCAGCGCCCGGCACACGGATCAACCTTCCTAAAGGCCAGCTGTTGTAATGACGCATGAGCCTGAAGGCTCGATCTTTCTGGGAGGTAAAGGCGGGCTGTACGCCTTCCGGGTGGGGTGGGGGTGGGGCCGTCCCCGGTGCACCCTAGTCCTCCCGTCTCCCCGCCCCGGAGCCGGCGGCTTCGCTTTCGGTTGGGCAGCCGAGTCCCGGAAGTAGCGGTAGATGTCGCTGTCCATAGTTCCCAGCGGTGACCTGCACCTGGTCCGCACCCAACCCCTTACCGCGCCTCCTAAAGTTGAGAGAAATGCCGTGGGGAGGAAGGTTCGTAGCGATCCGGCGTGGAGACCGAAGCTGTCTTTTATCGCACTCACACAAGCTGAAAGGGGCGCGTCGGCGCGTCGGAACCCCATCGCGCCAGCGGCCCCCGCGGCCCGCGGCTGGGCCCCGCCCCTCCCCTAGGACACGCCCCTCCCCAGGCCCCGCCCCGCGTCCCTTCCGCCCCGCGGCGGCGCGGACAGGGGGCGTGGCCCCGAGCACGCGCCAGGACCTGCCGCCGCGGCGGACGTCACGAAACGGCGCCGGGGCCGCGCCGATTGAGCCGGAGGCGCGAGTGGCTAGGACACTGGTTCCCGGCCCGGGGCCGCGCCTCCAGCCAGGAACTGAAGGCTGAACCGGTACCGGGGAAGGGGAGGGGAGGAGAGGGGAGGGGAGGGGTGCAGCCCTGCAGCGAGTGGCGCCTTATTCCGGCTTAGTTTCTTGTACCGCGTGCCACCTCTTTCCGCTCCCGGTCCTACGCATCCTGCAGTTACTTCTGCGGCTTTTTCTGCCCGCGCGGCTTTTTTTGCCCGCACAGCTCTGGCCACCACTCCCGTGCCCCCCTCCCCCGAGACTTCGGGTGAAGTGGTCAGTGAAAGGAGGCTGGTCGAGGCCCAGCTGATGCCCCGGGCTGTGACGCCAGTATGAGGGTCGTTCCCAGCTGCCTTGATTGTGTGTCCTGGGGGGTCCTACCCGATCCCCCCAGACGGAGGGAAGGGGTGGTGGAGGTGGGCGGGCCCTGTGGCTGCCTGGACCTTTGGAAACTAGCCCCTTCTCCTGTCCCACCCCCAGGTGTCGGGAAGGATGACTACGCTCACGCGACAGGACCTCAACTTTGGCCAAGGTAGGGATGCTGGGCCTGCCCACCTGGGGTAGGGGGAGCGAGGGAGGGCCTGGGCCAGCGAGTTCTGCCCCCCTGCCCCCTCGCAGTGGTGGCCGATGTGCTCTGCGAGTTCCTGGAGGTGGCCGTGCACCTAATCCTCTACGTGCGCGAGGTCTACCCGGTGGGCATTTTCCAGAAGCGTAAGAAATACAACGTGCCTGTCCAGGTAAGTCCCCACCGCCGGGCTGGAGCCACAGAGTGAGCAGAGAATGGATCTGTCAATTCTTTCCCACCTTCAGGCCCTGCCCCCTTTCTTCAGGGGTGGAGCTTTGCCCCCCAGGTCCTGGCAGCTGCTAGTAGCCACTCCCACCTCTTCCATCCCTTCCAGGAGTTAGGGACCAGGCCTTCGCGTTAGAGTTGCCCTAGGGCATGATTGTATTTTAAGCATTCTTTTTTTTTTTTTTTTTTTTTTTTTAAGATTTTATTTAATATTTGTAGAGAGAGGGGAAGGGAGGGAGGCAGAGAGGGAAAGAGACATCAGTGAGTGGTTGCCTTTCACCTGCCTTCAGCTACATACCTGGCTGGAGACCTGGCTTGCAACCTGGTTATGTGCCCTGGCTGGGAATCGAACCAGCAACCTTTGGGTTCCCAGGCTGGTGCCTTATCCACTGAGACACCAGCCAGGTCCTTAAGCGTTTTTGAAACAGCTGGTCAATGGTTGGTTGAGAGAGAGGATCCCTATGAACTTCAGGCACCTTCTCCCTGCCCTCACTTACCCTAATTGTAGGGTGCAAGGGAGACAAAGCCATAATTACCCTATTCCCAGTCTATGGAAGTGCCCGCTCCTTGGAAGCTACTCAGTAAATATTAGAATAAATGTCTGAATACTGGAAGGTGGTGGACACTAAAAGGATGTACAGGGAAAAGGAAAAGAGAACAGCACTTCCTGAGCACCCACTAGATAACATATTTTACTTAATCCTCATCTTTTCTTTGAGATCTTCACATATGAGCTTTATTTATTAAAGCTCAGAGAAGTAATTTGCTTGGGGCCACCTGGCTCCTTAGTTCCAGAGTCTTAATTTTTGAAAACTGATTAAATTTCTGGATCCCTTCTCTGGAAAAATGTCCATATGCCCAAACACATACAATTTAGGAGTTGTTCAGACTCTGGAGAAACCAAAGGACCCCACATTCGGAAACCCTAATGCTACGTTAACTGCTAATGTTGAGGCTGAATCCTTATCTTCTAACTGACCCCTTCTGTGGATAATTCAGAGTTCTTAGACTCATGATGGGAAGTTGGTCCCTTGGTAGGAAGCTCCAGGGAACTACTGGGCCTCTTTCCAAAGGTAGACAGGGCCTGGGCTTCTGGAGGGGATGGAGGATGTTTCTCCTTTGGTGCTGGGGGCCTCACCAGCCAGCATGGCATTGTGTGCAGATGTCCTGCCACCCGGAGCTGAACCAGTATATCCAGGACACGCTGCACTGTGTCAAGCCACTCCTGGAGAAGGTAAGGCCACCAAACCCCCAACCCACCTCACCCTGGATATGGGATATGGGATATGGGATATGGGATATGGGATGGGGTGATGCTAGGATCATGCAGGGTCCCCATAACTCATACCCAGAAGCCTGCTTCTTGTACCCTGGAGACCACCCCAGCCCAGGGACAGGCCCTAGGGCACATGTGGGCCATGTGCAGGGAATGTGGAGACCAGGAGCTCTGGCTAGTAGATGGTTCTATGAGTGCCCCCGGCCCAGGGCCTGGGTTCTCACATCTGTTTCTCACTCCCTACCCTCCAGTTCTGTCTGGGGTTGGCCCCTTAGGGTTACCTCCTTCTATTTTGTCCTACTCCCTGAGGTGTCCTGGACTCCTAAGGGGACCAGGTGGCCTCACCCCTCAGCCTGTACCACTCACATCTGGGAGTGCCTACCTGAACTTCTCTTATGTTTCCCTGGGCTCTGGGGACCTTTGGCCTAGAAGCTGAGCAGGGCTGTGTGCGCGCCCTTTCCTATCTTTCCTGGGGCAGAGCTGGGTGGTGGTGGCACCCAGTTCTGGAGTGGGGGGATTCCTGTCCTTGCAGAATGATGTGGAGAAGGTGGTGGTGGTAATTTTGGACAAAGAGCACCGTCCAGTGGAGAAGTTCGTCTTTGAAATCACCCAGCCTCCACTGCTGTCCATCAGGTGAGCAGCCTCCCCGTGTCCCCCTGCTTGTGGTGTGAGGTCCCTAGGAGTTCTCCACCTTTCCCTGTAAAGCAGCGCCTGAGTACTTTGGAGAAATGCAAGATGTGCCAAGCTAATAGGCAGGTCGCCAGGTGGTCTTGGGACATCATGCAGGTGACGTGGAGATCCTCCTGTGTCACACAGCACTGATGAATGGCTGGTCCCAGCCTCATCTTACGTAGATGGAGAAACTAAGGTTCAGAGATGTGAACTACCCAGGGGTCCTCACTTCCTTGTCAAGCAGTGTGGTCCATAGTCAATTAGAAGTTGACCTTGGGCCTTGGCTGGTGTGACTCAGTGGATTGATACTGGCCTGTGAATCAAGGAGTTGCTGTCAGGGCACATGCCTGGGTTGTGGGCAAGGTCCCTAGTCAAAGACCTGTGACAAGCAACATTGATGTTTCTTTCCCTCTCTTTCTCCTGTCCCCTCTTCTAAAAAGAAATAAA
This sequence comes from Noctilio leporinus, assembly GCA_004026585.1. Lineage (NCBI taxonomy): Eukaryota > Metazoa > Chordata > Mammalia > Chiroptera > Noctilionidae > Noctilio > Noctilio leporinus. The sequence goes on from PVIW01007558.1 coordinate 52,339, forward strand.
ACCTTAAAACAAAACCCCAACTTCTGATGGCTTTTAATCAAGGATTTAAAAAAAGGTTGACCTTTGGCAGGCATGTCGGCTGGTCAGCTGCCAGCTTCCTATGGTGAGGTCAGGACAATGAAGTTTGTCCCTGTATGGCCTTGGGCAAGCGCTTTTCCTTCAGGCTTGGGGACTTGGGTCCTGACTCCCACGCTAGGGTGGGGGTGGGGAGGGAAATTAGTACTTTAGAACCACCTATAGGGAACCCCTTCCTCTTTCCCCCATCTTGACTTAGTCTGGGATGGGGCTCAGCATTGGTTTTAAACTCCCCAGGTGATAGGTAGCCAAAACTCAGGACTAGAGGGGCTGTGGACCCTTGGGTTTGCTTCCAGGGTTGACTGTGTGCTGGTGAGAGGGGGCACCAGTGCGATGGGGGACCTTCCTCTTTTGCCTTCCAGCTCAGACTCCCTGCTGTCTCACGTGGAGCAGCTGCTCCGAGCCTTCATTCTGAAGATCAGCGTGTGTGACGCTGTCCTGGACCACAACCCCCCAGGTGTGCTCCCCTTCTCCTGCCTCTTCCCTGGGTGTTTCCATGGCTACCTTAGGTTGGTCTATGTTCTCAACTCCCTACTTGGCTGCGCGAAGCCTTGTCTCTTCCTTCCTGCCTTTTAGAATTCTTTTCAAAGTCCACTTCGTCTACGAAGCTTCCCTGATGGACTCCGCCCTAGCTTTGTCTCCCTGTTGACAGTGTCATTTCCACTCTGATCGGTGGGGCTGCTAGCTAGCGAGGGTGGTGGGAACAGATCATGCCAAGTGGCAGGCACCGTGCGGCCCAGTCTTGACCAGCCTCTTGCCTCTTCAGGCTGTACGTTCACAGTCTTGGTGCACACGAGGGAAGCTGCCACTCGCAACATGGAGAAGATCCAGGTCATCAAGGTAAGCTGAGACTGGCCTGGGCCTGCGGGTAGGGAGACAGCTGATAGGCTCTGAGAAGCAGATGCCTCAGTTCCAAGTGGGCAGGGGTGCTGCCCATGCCATTGCTCTAATCACATCGCTTATGACAGTGCCTGGCACCCAGCCGGTTGTGTCAGCTATGCGGCCATAGGCCTGCCATTGCTACCTCCAGCTACTCAGCACCGAGTCGGGTGGGGCTGCTGGCTCAGGGGAGGTTCTCCAGGGAGTGGGGGTCCCTTGGCCACCAGTTTCAGAATTGGTGCTTGGGGCTTTTTTTTTCTCCAAGATTTATTATTTTTAGAGAGAAGAGTAGGGAGAGAGACATCAATGTATGGTTGCCTTTCACCTGCCTCCGGCTACAAACCTGGCTTGTGACCGACCTGGTTATGTGCCCCTGGCTGGGAACTGAACCAGTGACCTTTGGGTTTGCAGGCTGGCACCTTATCCACTGTGCCACCAGCCAGGGTGGTACTTGGGGCTTATTGTTACTTCAGTTCCCAGCCTAGCTCTGACGTACAGACTTGGCCCATCCAGTGAAGCCTGGGAATCTGCACTTCCTTAGTGATTCTGATGCCCCCCCCAAAGTCTGAGGCCCCCAGCACTGGAGAGGGAAGCAAAAGGAGGGCAGGCCAGAGTCCAGCCTTCTTCTACTCCCTCCCCTGGATCCCTTCCCTAGGACTTCCCCTGGATCCTGGCGGATGAGCAGGACGTCCACATGCATGATCCCCGGCTCATACCCCTAAAAACCATGACATCAGACATTTTAAAGGTGACTTTTGTGGGGACCTAGTACACTTTTTTAGGGTGGGCTCAGGCTTGGGGGACAAGGCCTGGGGGACAGTACCAGGGGATGCTGGCGTAGGCTCCTCCCATCTCTCCTTTCCCGTAACTTCTGGCTGTGCCCGTGCAATCCGACCCTTGGTAAAGAGCTGCCTGCCAGCGGCCCCCGGGCCCGCCATACAGGGCCCTGCCTGTCCCCCTGACGTGGCTTTTTGTTCCTGTCCGTTAGATGCAGCTCTACGTGGAAGAACGAGCTCATAAAAGCAGCTGAGGGTGTGTCTGCCCCTCACAGATGTCACAACTGTCGAACTTTGGGGGCTCTCAGCCTACGGCAGCGCTGCAGGGTCTCCCTGACGCCAAGTGCTCTTATTGCCTCTATGGGTGGACTGCCGCCCTCCAGCCCGGGGCTGCTCAGGTCTGGTTGTCTTCATGGAGGAACCCCCGGGAGGGCAGGAGGGGTGCTGGGACCTCACTTCCTCCGCCTCCTGGGTGTAGCCGGCCAACACTGTCTCAAATGCTGTGCTGTGAGTTGTTTATTCAATAAAGGCCCAAGGGCTGACCTGGGCTCTAACTGCAGTGGGAGGGACAGGTGCAGCCAAACTGACCTCTGGGAAGGGCTGCTTCTCCACCAAAGTCCAGGGACCCCTAACCCCGGACTCCTGGACCCAACCCAGGTTGGTTTTACTGAAAACATTTATTATGACAAAGCATCAGAGCTGCAACAACAGTACATTACCATAGTCTGGTGGGTTTGCCTGAGGTTAAAGCTGTGGCAGGAGATCCCTGGGCAGGGGGCCCGGCTGCACTTCAACAGGCCCATTTCTTGCCTGGAGCGGACCTTTGCCAGAAATGAAGTGGGGAGGGCAAGTCCACGTCCTCAGAGTCATCCTCGTCCTCCGAGTCATCCTCCTCCTCCTGCCCCGGCAAGTGCCTGGGCTGCGTTGTGGAGGGTGCGGGGTTCCTGATCCTCTTAGGGCTGATGATGATGCTGCTGTTGGTGACGCGGGGCCCGTACCAGCCTGCCCAGAACTGGGTGTCTTTGCCCCCATGCTGGAAGAGGATGTAGCGGACGCCCGGAGGGTAATCTGAGAAGGTGTGGGAGACCTGGTGGGAGGGGACAGGAAGTGACCACCAGGTGGGGGCGCTGGGGGCACTGCAGGTCCTGGGGGGAGGACATGGCAGACAAGCAGTAGAGGCCTCACCTCAGTCCAGTTGGCATCGTTCCACTGATGGATGGTCACAGGCGGGGGCTCAAAGGAGGCCAAGGTGATGTAGTCGGCTGAGACCAGCTGTACTCGGATCCTGTAGGTGCAGCCACAGTCTGCTCTGGGGGCGAACCTAGGCAAGGCTGGGGCTCAGGCCTGTGTCTGCAGACCAAGGGTGGCCCTGGCAGTGGGCAGGCAGCAGGCTTACAAATGGGAGTCTGAGTTTTGTGCCCTCTGGATCCAGCTAAGTCTGCCTGGGCTGGCCGTGGTTACTCTGTCTGAGAAAAGGGCTACTCTCTGGTTATTTCAGAGAAGAGTTCACCTTAAAAAGCAAGGCAGAGAGATAATGGCCCAGGCTGTCAGAGCGGCATCACCTGCACGTTGCAGTGGGCTGGGCTGTGGACTCGATGGGAAATGAGGGGCGGAGGCCTGGGCGGTGGGAGCTGACACAGAGCTCACATACTGCTCAGCCCTGCTGTTCCTGCCCAACCCCTGCAGCCCTGCATGCCCCCCACCCCTACGCCTCCACCCTCAGAGTGGTGGCTCTGGCTGGAACGGGGTCTTATTCCTGCCATGGGCCAAGTCAGAGCCTGGCACAGCTCTGCAGAGAAGGAGCTTGAGAGAGTTGTGGGTTGCATGCACAGTGGAAAGTAGGGGAGGCAGGTAAGATGGTTTGTGAGCACTGCTAGGTCGAGGAAGGCTGTGTTTTTGGCTCTCGGTTGCTCTAGTGCCTGTTGGTGACAACTCATCTGTGGGCCCCTGTCTCCCCATCTGTCAAGTGGGGTCAATGTCTGCTGCTGACACAGAGTGGTGGGGAGGCTGGAAGGTGCTACTGGATAAGCAAGCGCTGGGTCGGTTGATGAGGGGCTGTGCGGCTGGGCATGGAGTGGGCCCTCCCTCTGGGTGTCCTCAGGAAAATGGAGGATGCAGAGTGTGGGACCCTGGTCACACTCACCAGTCCTTAACCACAATGTCAGGCCGGAACACATCCATTAGCTCCTCCCAGTAGCCCTTGGCTTTGAGGTCCACCATCTGGGACTTGAGGCATAAGCTGCAGAGCAGAAGGGAAGACTTGCCTTTCTAGGTGCATTGTGCATGGCCTAGACCCCAGTGGAGGTTCAGGGGATGCAGCAGTGTCCCCTGACCACTGCAGGACAGCTACTGGCTGGTGCTGACTCTGGCTCCTACCTGGGTAAAGGCCCGTAAGAAACACGCAGGGAGTTAGACCCCCTTGTGCCCAGGCAGCATCTGCATCTGATGCCAGCCTCTAGGCCCAGTCTCCTAGGGTCCCCAGGAATTCGCATTCCTAGGTTTGGGACAGCCTGCGAATACCCTGACAGCCTCATTGTCCCCTGGGCTCCGAGCCTCCTTGTATCAGCCAGAGCCTCGGCCCGGGAGTCTGAGCTGGTGTTGGAACTGCCTCCCTGAGCTTCACAGAGGCCCAGAGCAGGTAGGCCTGGGACTTGGCAGGTGTCCTGACCCTCCCCCAGCACAACCTGCCTGGTTGTCTTACCCATAGGATGTGACAAAGTACTTCTTGACGTGGGGGTCAGGAAAGTCTTTCCCATAGGCTCCAGGAAGGCTATCCACCTTCCACCGGTCACCCTCATTGGAGTCGAGTTGCCAGGACGCCATACCCTCTAGGAGACAGAAGCTGGGTAAATGCAAATGTGCAGCCCGGGAGGGACGGTGAAATGCAAGACTTGCTCATGCTCTCAGGTCCCAGGGTGCGCACCCACCCGTGCCTTGCAACACCCCTACACGCTTGGCTCCTCTAACCCATTCCCACACCTGTCCCCTCTGGTCTGGGACTCTCCCTCCCACATTGTCCCTGACTAGCTTGACTCCTAACGTGAAGCCTGGGGCCAGGTTGGGGGTGGGTGGGGGAACCACCTTTCCTCACTTCCACCTTGCTGAGGATCTCTGGGAATTACCTGAGTTTCACTTCTCATTAAATTACGAAGGGCCTGTGATGGCACTTCCGTTCTTAACAGCTGATGTGATGTTGTCCCCTTATATCCTAACCATGTCACTGAGATCCAGGGGTGGGTGAAAACCATTTACAGGTTTGTCGGTGGGTCTCTGGAAACCTCTGCCCTGGGCGGGAGGGGTAAGTGGGAGAACGGGCGTCCTCTGGGTCGGTGGTGAGTGTGACCCTCTATTTGTGGGAGGAGTCCCACCAGTTTGGCTCAGCAGGTTCCCATGTCCCTCTTCAGACTGAGTTGAGGGTTCCTTAGACTACAGCAGCGTTCCTCACCAGGGTTTCCAGAACAATTACCAGGGGAGCTTTTCCAAATTACTCCCTTACTTCCTTTACAACGAGCCCACCCTGTTAGCCAGGTGCCCAGGGGCTCCCCAGGGGCTCCCCAGTGGAGAACCAGACGGGCAATACGAAGTCCAGGAGCTGGGCTGCACCAAGCGTAGGCCCAAGGCGAGATCTGAGCAAGTCTGGACTGACCGCTGCTGGGCTCAAGGCCCAGTGGAAGGCAGGGCCACCGGTTGACTCTGTATGGCTGTGAGCTGGTGGCTGGGCTGGGCCACTTCTGAGCAGAATCCGGGGCCGGTGGAGAGACTGGAGTGTCTGGGGTGCTACGGGCCTTCAGTTGCCAGGCAGTTGCGCATCTTCAGACAAGACTCATCCTGCATGGGGCCCACTGTTCCATCTATATCCATTTTATAGCTGCATCTATAAAATGCAGCTGACCCTCCTGGGATCCATCTGGGATCCATGTGAGGACAAAGAGGGAAAACACACGAGAGAGATTCTAAGTCTATAGACAATGCCTCTTAATTGCTGCTGTAGCCACAATAAGGAGCAGATGCCTCGGATATAGTAGGTGCTGCATGAAGGGAGAAAACCCTGGCAAATACAGGGCAACAGGAGCTCAACAGGAGCCTTGAATGATGTGATTGCAGTTACTTGCCAAAAGCCTCACTTTCTTCGTCTGTATGATTGGAATAATGGGAGGATAATTACATTGTGAAGAGCTCAGGCTCATGCCTGGCACTCTGTAAACATGAGGCAACATGGACTGCGCTAATTGGGGGAAAGGTGGACCCGCAGTTTATTCATTCAACAAATGCTTCTTCAGCACCTGCTGTGTGAGGGTATCACTGTGGATGCTAGATGAGAGAGGCAAGCCTGATCCACTGGGCCCCTGGAACTTGAAGTTTGTGGCAGAGGAAAAATCAAGAGATAAAACGTAATCCTAGGTTATGGAAAGGTCTAATAAGGAACTAAATGCAGGTGAATAGGATAGGGGTAGGAAACACTGTTTTCAGATGGACCAAGGCAGGTCCCTGAACTGAGACCCCAAGAATGAGGAGAAACCCAAGGGAGCATGGTGGGTGTTCGGTTTTAAGAGAATCCAGGTAGCATGGGCAGAGCAAGTGCAAAGGCCCTGGGGTTCTGGAAAGGAAGCAGCCTACCTTCAGCACATGGATTGAGTAGGAGGTTCCTGCGGAGGGTGCATAAAAAATAGAAGATCTTCCAATTGGCCACAGGCTGGTCCCAGTCCTTGTCAATAAAGCCCTCCCGCAGGCTCTTACATTTCCAGAGGGTGACTACGTCGATGAGGTCACGCCAGAGGCTGCAGACTAGTCGGCAGCGCCGCAGCAGCTGGTGGGCAGGCACATGTATGAACACCTCCAGGAGGATGTTCTCAGGCAGCTCGTTGATGCTGACCAGAGCCCTAGCTGGGGTGGGGAACACATACAGGCCTGTGGAGGGTGATAGTGGTTATGAGTGCTGACCAAGAAGGTGGTCTCCTTAGATCCCCAGGGTCCTAGGCCAGGGCCTCCTAATCTTCTGTTGTAAAATGGGGGGTTAAACTAGAAGCCCCTGAGCATCCTTCCAGGACATAGCAGGCCCTCAAAATATGAACTAATTTTTTAAAGTTGATTTGAGAGGAGAGAAACATTGGTCTGCTGTTCCATAATTTTGCATTCGTTGGTTGGTTGTTGTATGTGCCCTGATAGGGGATAGGGGATCAAACCTGAAACCTTGCCGTACTGGGATGGCACTAAACCAGCTTAGATACTTGGCTAGAGTGGGACTAATTTTTTCAGAGGCTTCTCCCTCCATTAAAAATACTTGCTTAACTTTAAGTTGGTGCACAGTAAGATTTTGCCAAGGCCACACTGCTGTCTTGGAGCTCTGTTGGGGTTTGTGGTGATATATTAATGTTGTGAATTCACTGTTATCAAATCTTTATTACTACATCACAACTTCATTAAGTAGTGGGGCTAGGACCGAGGAACAACTTCACCCTAAATTGCTTACTTTGGCCTGGAAGCCAGATGTGATAAAAACCCAAGTGATCACCCCTCCTTCTTTTCTGGGAAGTTAGGCCAGAGCCACTTTGGAATGCAGGGGAGGTTTGAGGTCCCAGAGTGAGACTGCCTGGGTTTGAGTCCCAGTTGGCAGTGACAACTGTGAAGCTGTGTGAAGGAGGTGGTAACTGTCCCAACCTCAGAAGGGCTGGGACATCTAAGAGAAACACTTAGAACACATTTCTAACACTTTTATCATAGGAGCAAGAGCAAGAGCAAAAAACCAAAACCAAAACCAAAACCAAACCAAAGTACGCAGTTGTACTTTACAGAGCTACCTGACCCTCCTTCCTCCCTCTACATCTGACTTGCACAAGAGGTTTGATCCCAGTGACCTGAACCTGGCCTGGGGCGATCTGAGTAATGCAGGCAGATATCTACGCAGATGCCCCAGGTGGATGGTGGGGGAGGGTACATTTTCCATCAGGGCCTAGATCAAGGGTGTCAAACTCATTTTCAGGGGGCCACATCAGCCGAGTGGCTGCCTTCAAAGAACCAATTGTCATTTTAGGGCTGTATAAGTGTAACAACTCCTTAGCAGGCTCATTCCTTAATAGTTAAGCAAGCCTAGCTGGGTAGAAACAAGGTGCCAGATTCCGACCTCGGGCCTTGTGTTTGCCACCCGTGATCTAGAGACACTGGGAAGACTCATTTAGAGACTGGGGCCAAGTTTAGCATTTTTCTAAGCTCTAATCCCCCAAAAAAGAGGGTGGGCTCACACTTTGGGTCCTACCCAGGGAACAGCATTTCAGCAGGGCAGAGAGAGAGAGAGAGAGAAAACATATAAGGTGCTTGGACCTTGTGCAAAATACTATGATGGATAAAAACGCGTAGACCTTGGTAGCCAGGTCTTCTAATTTTTCAGGAGGACCTGTAAACATTTTTTTTAAAAAATAAGAAACCTGTGAATTTTTAAACCTTGGCCACTTCTAAAAGCACTATTTGGGCAAAAGTCGCCTGGACTCTGAGTTACCCACGAACACAACTCCCTTGGGCGTCCAAAGCCCCGGGTCTTTGGCTCTGGCCTTTTATCACTCCCTTCACCCTTCGTTCCTGTCCTTCGTGGGCCCGGTGTGAAGCCTGGCTGCGGGATGGTGCCGGCGAGCCGGAGTGACGGCCATCCTGAGGCATTCACGCCAGCCTGAAGAAACCACCCCGCCCTTGCTGGGCTTCCCCGAGTCACACGCTGGCGTCTTCAGTGCACCCCCACAACGAGTCATAGCCCTCCCGAAAGCAGAAGGCGCTAGTACCCTGCCCCGAGGCGTGGGAGTGCCGGCTGGCCCCAGTTCATACCTGCGGCAGGGGGTCCCCGCGAGGTGCGGCGGGGACTCGAGTTCAGGGCTGGGCGCCAGGGGACTCAGCTGCGCCACCAGCCTCAGCCCGGCACCCCGCCCCCCGGGGAGTCTCAGCACCGGCCCACCCTCGCCAGCGTCCGCGGGCCATGCCCAGGGTCGCCCCCTTCCCGCCGCTGGACACTCACCCCTTTCCGCATCTGTGGCCATCATGCTGGCCCTCCAGCTGGGCATAAAGAGGGACACCCTCGGTTCACACGGCGGGACCAGGACATCGAAGAACTGCGGAAATACCGCCGGCACTTCCAGGTGTTCCCTCCAGTCCCTGCTTCGCCCCGCCCCGCTCTGAAGCCTTGTGCCATGCTGGGCCCCTCCATCCCCTTTCTTCTCCGGCCCGCTGGCGGAGACCTGGCCTCCCATGGCTGATGCCAGAGGCTTAGCAGTATGGGCTGCTGCGCTGGCGGAGACCTGGCCTCTCATGGCTGACGCCGGAGGCTTAGCAGTCTGGGCTGCTGCGCTGGTGGAGACCTGGCCTCCCATGGCTGACGCCGGAGGCTTAGCAGTCTCGGCTGCTGCGCTAGCGGAGACCTGGCCGCCCATGGCTGACAGCAGAGGCTTAGCAGTCTGGGCTGCCGCACGGCCGCGCAGCGCCGCGTTTCCTAAATGTCAGCCTGGGTGCAGGCTGCGCGCGGCTCAGCAGCCGGACCTACTTTTTCTCCTGACTTCTTCCTGCCTCCGGGGAACCCGAGACTCCTCCTCCTAACCTAGCGCCGCCTCCTCCTAACCTAGTGACTCACCACCCAGCCCCGCAACCAGTCCCTCCTCCAACCGCCTCGCCCGCTCCCGAGGTTGGGAAGGGAGGTGGGACCTGTGCGACCCCTGGACCTTTGACCAGTGGGCCAGGCCCCGGAGGGTGATTGGTGACCGTGAAAGTCAGATTTAGCTGGTTCCTGCCTTCCCCAGGGCTGGACCACGGGCAGACCTCAAATTACTCCTAGGTAAAAATCTCTCCGCATTCTTGTCTGGATTAAATTCATTAATCCTTTCTTCATCCTACAAATAATTATCAGGGAACCACCAAGGGTTGTGCAGGCTGGGCACTGCACAAGGGTGCGAGGCCAGGTCTGATGAACTCCTCAAGGCATTATCTTCTCCAAGGAAGAGTGACCTTGGCTAACTTGCCGCACAGCTGGTCAGTGGTAGTCCCTGCCCTGGCTGAGGCTCTAATCTAGCTCAACGTTGAGTGAGATTACTAAATTTAGCAGTACTTACTGAGCGCTGACTGTGTGCCAGACACCATTCTAAGTGCCTCAGCTTCCTCTAATGTCATTGAAGCTCTTGTCGGAGTAAGGGAAACACCAGTGAGCAGTGCCTCAGGTGCCACCGCTGACCCATCGGGAAATGCACGCAAGGGCGACCAGGAGATATCCACACGCCCCACCTCAGGCTTGCAGCCAGGTCACAATGGAAGCTAGCTATGCTGATGGCCGCTGGGGTGAGGTGTTTGCAGCTCTTTGAGAGATCTGTTCCATGACCCTGCTTCTCTGTTTGTCTGGCTCCTGAAATGTCAGCCCCTCTCTGTACCTCGGACAGAAGCCTCACATGTTACCCCTTTGACAGGTCAGGGGCCTCCCATGAAGTCTGACCTACTTCCCCCAGAAACCACAGGACACAAGTGGGCTGGGAAAACCTTTTATTTGGCTGCATGCAGCAGGGACAGGATTGGAGCACTGATGTCCTTTCAGCAGGAGGGCAAGTTGGGGAGGTCCTGCGAATGGCAGTGCCAAGGGGTGGGCGTGGGGGCTGGTCTAGGCAAGGAGGAGGACAGGTGGTCCTTGAAAGCCCTCACCCCACTCCTCCTATGCTCACACACCCTACCTCTCAGAATCAGCCCAATCCTGCACCCACCTGCCCTGAATGACCACATCCAGGATTCTGGAGGTTCTCTGGAGAGCCCCGCTCCGTCTGGCTTCTGGGGCTTCATCCACAGTGAGGATAGCCCAGACTGGCGTGAACTCCACCCCACCCTAGCCTGGCCCATCTCAGACCACCACTCTGAGCAGGCGGGCAGAGCAAGAGTTTGGGAACAGCAAAGAAAGAGACAGAGGCAGGCCAGCTGAGCCCTCCTTCCACTCCTAGATCTGTCTGAGCTACACAGTCACCTGCCAGTATCTGCATTATTGATGGCAGCTGCAGGCTTGTCGATGTCTTCCACAAGGCCCCTGCTCCAAGGGCCCCCAAAAAGGACAGGGAGAAAGGCCCAGGAGGGGAAGATAGAAACAGATCTACACCGCCATCTGAGCCTGGAGACCCACCCTCAGAGGAATCTGGGGGAATATTCTATACCTCCCTACCTCAGGGGCCCCATCTCTTAAAGGCCGGCCCCATCACCACTCAGGTTGAGCCGCAGGGTGGACAGCTGGCTGCCCACAGCACGTGAGGGAGAGGCTCCACAAAGACACGGCGACTGGGGGGCAAGGATGACTAGGAGGTCTAGGAAAGCCTGGCCTACCTCCTGTTCCCAAGCCCAGCTTTTCTCTAGCAACAGTTTACCAGTCAGGGCTCTGTGGATGTGGGCTTGGGGGGTGTCAGGGCAGTGGGGGGCCCGATGGTGATGCTGCTGTTGGTGACCCTCGGGCCGTACCAGCCGGCCCAGTAGTGAGTGTCCACGCCGCCATGCTGAAACCAGATGTAGCGGACGCCTGGCGGGTAGTTGGAGAATGTGTGGGAGACCTGGGAGGGGACAGGTGGAGGGAGGGAGGGAGTGAGGTCAGGGGAGCTGACCCTGAGGCCTGAGGGTCACCCTGCCTGAGGGTCAGAGGGGCCAGCCAGGGATCTGCTCTCTTAGTGTCAGACCAGAAGTCAGGGGTACTGAGTTCTAGTTCTAACCCTGTGATGCTGGGCAGATCACCTCCCTCTTCTGTGCCTTGGTTTCCTCATCTGTAAAATAGAGTAAAATCCTGGAGGGTCCACCCTGCAGGATTACCTAAGTGTGATGCAGAATGACGAAGGAAATTTCACAAGCTTCCCAAGGATGTCCAATACTGTCATTACTGGGCACATGTAGCTATTTAGGTTAAAGTTAGTTAAAATGAGGTGAACTTCACACATTATTGACTGGCAGTTTTATACAAAAGCAATGCCAGTGCAAATATGAGTTAACTCCTGTAGCAAACTATATCTATCTGCTCATTAACACATTGTTACCCGGCAATTTTACAGTAAAAGCTAATGCAAGTGCAAGCACGAGTTAACTCATTATTGGCCAACAACGTCTGGGCTTGAAAACACGAGTGTTTTTGCCACCCATCAACAATGTGTTAAAAATTCAGTTCCTCAGTCACACCAGGAACTGGCTCTGATGAATACGTGTTTGATAGTCACATGTAGCTATTGGTTACTATACAGGGCAACGCAGACAGACCATTTTTATCCTTGTGGAAGGTTCTACTAGACCCCACTGGTCTAGATCCAGAGCGGGCCCTCGGCCTCTTTTTGTGACTTTTGTTGGAACGCAGCTGTACCCACTTGCTAAAGCCTGCTTTCCCCACGCAACTGCAGCACTGAAGAGCCGAGTAGTGGTAACAGAGGCAGTATGGCCTGCGAAGCCTAACATGTTTCTATCTAGTCTTAAAAGAAAATGTTGGCTGACCGCTGGTCTAGATAACAGTGACAGCCAAATTAGTAATTAATAACAGCCTTTCGAACATAGCTTTATCAGCATCACTTTACCGACATCTTTCAGAGCTCAGGACAGCCCAAGCCCAGCTGAGAAGCAGCAGAGCTGGGATTTGAACCCAGACCTGTCTGGTTGTAGTCTCAGCCTTGAGCAACGTGCCCCTGCCACCTTCCTGGCCCACTCACCTCCCTCCATTTGGCGTCACTCTTCTGTTGGATCATTGCTGGGTCTGGCTGGAAGGTTCCCAAGGGTGCATGAGCTGATGACAGGAGCTGAACGCACAGCTGGTACTTGGACCCGCAGTCTGGCCTTGCTGCGAACCTGCAGGCAGAGGGAAGGCCCATTAGGGCTTTGGAGATAGGGGGCAGGGTGGGGGTGGGGTGCCTGAATGGCAGGCCGCCCCCGCAAACCCTCGCCCTAGGCACTCACCAGTCCTTGACCTTGATGTCGGGCCGTGTGGTGTCCATCAGCTCCTCCCAATACCCTTCGGCCTTGAGGTCCACCACCTGGGACTTGAGGCAGGTGCTGGGGGCAGGCAGAGGGTGGGAGGGGCTGGGGTTCACCACGAGGGCACTGGGAGGCCAGGACTGCCATCCCAGAGTAGGAGAGACCCCCAGGTGCAATGACTTGGGCTTCCTTCCCACCCCAGGAACCCCTGACCTTGGATCTTACTAATAAGAAGTCACGAAGTATTTCTTGACCTGGCCATTGGGGAATTCCTTCCTCTGGTCTCCAGAGAGATCTTCCACCTTCCACTCATCGCCTCCATTCACGTCCAGGCTCCAAAACTCAAATCCCTCTGGCAGGAAGGCACAGTTCGCATCAGAGGGAAGTCCCCCAGTGGTCACCATCTCCCAAGGGCCCCTTCCTCCCAGTCCTCCCTGGACCTCAGCAGTTGCCCTCAAGCCCTGTGCTGTGGAACACTGCAGGTAAACAAAGCCTGTCTTGAATTAGGTGCTTCCTGTGTGTCAGGTACCATGGTGATTTCCACTGGGAATCCTGAGACACATGATGATGTGTGAGCAGCCCCCTTCTGTGATGCAGAATGCTGGGCGGATCTGGGTCTCATCCTAATTCTACTGATACTGTGCTGTGTGACCCTAGACAAGTTGCTTGCCCTCTCTGAGCCTTGGTTTTGTCTTCTAGGGACAAGGGTCAAGAATAGGAACTGACGCCCTGGCTGGTAGCACAGTGGTTAAGGTGCTGGCCTGAGAACCCAAAGGTCACTGGTTTGATTCCCAGCCAGGGCAACATAACCAGGTTGCAAGCCAGGTCTCCAGCCAGGTCTGTGGCTGGAGGCAGGTGAAAGGCAACCATACATTGATGTCTCTCTCCTTCTCTCCCTTCTCCCCTCTCTTAAAATAATAAATAAAATCTTAAGAAAAAAGAATAGGAACTGGCAAACTTTCTGTAATGGGCCGAAATATTTTAGGTTTTGTGGGCTATCTACTGTTTCTATCAGATAGTATGCCTTTGTTTTTAACCCTTTAAAACTGTAAAAACTGCCTTAGCTGGTGTGGCTCAGTGGGTTGAGCACCAGCCTGAAAACCAGTGTCATCGGTTCGATTCCTAGTCAGGGCATATGCCTGGTCCCCAGTTGGGGCACATGAGAGGCAACCACACATTGATGTTTCTCTCCCTTTCTTTTTCCCTCCCTTCCCCTCTCTCTAAAGTAAATACATAAAATCTTTAAAAACCTGTAAAAACTATTCTTAACTTCTGGGCCAGATTTGGGTCATGAACCATAGTGTGTCAGCTGCTGGTCAAGAACATGGCTGTTGGGGAGTCAAGTGAGGTAGGCATCTGAAAGATCTAGAGAGCCTGGAGGTATTTTTAATTAATTAAAGTATTTGTTCATTTTTTAGCGAGAAGAGGAGGGAGGAAGAAAGAGAGGGTGAGAAACCTCAATATGGTTGCCTCTGGCCTGCAACCCAGGCATGTGCCCTGACTGGGAATCGAACCGCAACCCCTTAGTTCACAGGCCAGCTCTCAATCCACTGAGACTCCCGGCCAGAGTTGGAGTTATTTTTATCATCATTTTGCTCCAGAGAATGAGGTTCCCACCCTACCCCAGCCCAGTGTGTAGCTGATGAGTTATATCATCAAGGGAGTGCTGGATAACTGTAGAAGTCTTGTTTGAGCTGTTGTTGAAATGCGCTGGAAGGAAGACTGGCTCACTCATTCTTCCATAAGCAAAGTTCCAGTAGGCCCAGCCCTGGAGGCTGACTTGTTTCTGGGGCATGAGTCCTACCTGGCCAACATTCTCTCTCCTAGGAAAGGTCACTGGGGAAATAATCTTAAGGGTGAAATCAGAAATGCCATTCTTGGCCTCAGTTTGCTCCTCTGAAAGATGGGTACACTACAAGTACCTACCTTTCAGGATTATTGTGAAAGGGCTGAAGGAGTTAAACCATTAAAAGTGCCTAGCCCACAGTAAGTGCTTAATAAACATTAGCTGGTATCCTGACTGTGTGTGTTGGGGGCATGCCAGACCCACTCTGCACCCCACCTTCAGCACATGGGTTGTGCAGGAGGTTCCTGTGAAGGCTTCGTAGGAAGTAGAAGATCTTCCAGTCTGCCACAGGCTCATCCCAGTCCTCAGTGATGAAGCCCTCACGCAGGCACTTGAGCTTCCAGAGGGTCACGAGGTCTATGAGGTCGCGCCAGAGGGTGCAGACCAAGCGGCAGCGCAGCAGCAGCTGGCGGGCGGGCACGTGCGTGAACAGTTCCAGCAGGGTGTTCTCAGGCAGATCATTGATGTTCCCCACAGCCATGGCTCCTGGTCCTGTGGTTATTGAAAAGCTAGGCTACACACCTAAGCCCTCTCCCTGGACCTGGTATTTGCAGCACCCCATGGTCGCAGAGGCTCCCAAAGTCACTGAGACGCGAGCAGAGGGAAGGAGCCCGAGTGCCCCCCCCCCCCCCACGGCCTTTTCCAATACGCAGGCCAGTGGCACTCCAATCTGTCCGGTACTTCGCCACTCTCTCTCCCATCCTCGGAGACAGGTGGGATGTTGGGTCAGGAATAATTACGATCTTGGACGGTGGTCCAAAGGGCCCAAAGCGACTTTCTTAAAACTGCAGTGGAAATGATCTTGCCCAGCTGGGACTGGAGAAGGGATGGACGGTGGAAAAGGCCTTACCTATACCCCCTGCCCCCATTCCCCTGTCGGAGCTCCAGTTCCAGGTCCTGGTGCGTGCCTTCAGCCTCCCATTCGGAGTTGTGACTTCAAAATGTCCCCCAGAGTCGGGACGGGACCCCCGCACATTGAGGAAGGCCCCAGCGCGCACCACCGTGGGAGGCCTGGGACTGGTCAGAGCTGGGCCCCTTCCGCACACAGCGCCGGGCCGGAACCGCCGAGCCCCGTGCCAGGCCCTGGTCGCCCGCGCTCCCACCGCCGCCATCCCGGCCCCACTCCCGTCGCTCACCTACCTGCGTTCGGCTGCGCAATCCTGCTCGGAACTGAGGCGGCCTCCGCCTGCAGCCGCCGGTGGATGCGGCCGCCGGGTACCGCCTCCACCGCCCGATCCCCGCCTCGCACAGAGCGGCTCCGGGGGCGCCCCCCACCGCGGAGTAGGAAAATTACCGGGGGTGGGGTGTGCGGGGAGGAGCCTCTGCCGCTCCCCTTGCCTGGCCGCGAGCACCGCACCCGCATGACCCAGACTCCCTCGCCCTCACCCCCTCCCAGCAGCCAATCCAGGAGCGAGCGCCGGGGGAAGGCTCAGATCGAACCCCCCCCCCCAATTAAAAACAAACAAACCCATAAAAATAAAAATAAAAATGACTCCTGACCTTTTCCGGCCTGCTGGGTCCACCGAGGAGCCCGCAACCTCAGGCCCGGGGCGGACGCTCCGGACTGCCAGGCGCGGGGCCAAGGCGGGGCGGGGCAGGGGGGAGGCGGAGGCAGCGGCCTTTAAGAGGTGCGGTCCGAGGACCGATCCAGACGCGGGTGGCACCTGGACGCGCCAACATCTAGGGACTCGGGCAGCCCCGCAGCATCCCGGCTCCTCTTCCCGGTCGCCCTCTGCAGCGATGGACGGAGACGGTGACCCAGGTACCCTCCACAGCCGGACCCACGCTCAGCCGGGGAGGGGACGGGACAAGAGGGCGAGTGCTACAGAGGAAGGGGGTGAGGGAGGGTACAGAAACCCAGTGCTGCAAACTTTCACCTAAGCGAAGTCCTTGAGAGGCAGTTCCTTGAGAGGCACAGTTCTCTGCCTGGTGTCCTGGTCTGGCGGGGAGCCTCAAGAGATGACAGGCTGGGAGGGAGGACTCCTGGTTTCCATGCCCCCAGGAAATCGCATAGGAGTAACCAACCCCACGTTCCTCCCTCCCAGCTTTCTGAGGGTTTATGGGGCTGGGGGCTGGGAGACACGGAGGATGGAAGAGGCTGCAAGCCCTTCCCATCCACTTCTCTCATTTGCCAGTTCTGCCTGGTGAGCTGCCGGAACTCCCATAGATTTCTTGGGGTTACCGGCCTCTCCCACCCCATCCCAGCCTTCCTCCTGGGTTCTCTTGTCTGGAGAGGCCACCCTTCATCTGCATGGCCAGATGCCCAGTGGGGACCAGGCCAGCAGTGAGGGAAGGTTAGGCACCAGCTCTCTCCAATACTCAGCGCCCTCTGAGACTGCCCAGTCATCCTGTCTGGCACCAGAGACCCCCCCTCCCCAAACTTCGAGCTGGCCAAGCTGGCTTGGCCTGTAGGGGCTGCCAGCTGAGTCAGGGTGGGAACAAGTCCTTTCTGCAGACTCCCTACCCCTTCCTTAGCATCTGAGAGTGGGCGCTGCTTGGGGGAAGCAATGGGAAGCAGACCGATGCCTGCACAGGCCACCAAATCCCCCTTCTCTCAGCCCTGAGCACCCCAATCCCCTGTAGCCCCCTGGCCTCACCTTCTCTAGGGCTCCAGAATGGGCTCAGGCTTTTTCTCAGGGCCCAGCTATTCCCTGGACTCCAGGGCCCAATCCAGGTGAGTGAATCAGCCTTGGAGGCACTTCCAGGGGCCAGATAACTTTCCGACAGCAACAATGTGGGGAGTTGTGTGTGCTTGAGCACGGGTGGGGGTGCCTGTAATCAGATCTGGGGCCTCAAGTGCCAGGCCTGGGGCCAGGAGAGGGGACTGGGCAAGGTGCACCTTTCGGGGGAGCATCAGGTGTCCACCAGGGCCAGGGCAGGGCCGGGGGAGGGGTGGAGAGGTGAGGACACTGGGCTCTGCTCCCCAGAGAGCTGTGGACAGCAGGATGGGCAGGTGATGTGGCTTCAGGGCCCGGCATCTTTTTCCCTCTGACTTCCCACTGTTCCGCACTGTGACTTGGGAGAAGCCAGGAAGCATCTCTGAGCCTTAGTTTCCTTTTTCCCAGAAGGGAGGAGGTAAAGCCCCATATCATACAGATGTGCAAAATAAATTAAATAATAAGTCAATCAATCAGAATGCTAATAATGAAGGGAGCGTGCTGTGCTGAATGATAAGATTCACTAAATAAGATCTTCTGAGGACTCACCGTGCACTCTGGGCTCTGAAGAGGTAAACCCCCAATTCAGCGATCTAGGGTCTGATTGAGTAGGGAGGGGGAGAAATGCGACATGCAAGGAGGTAAAGGGCTGGCCAGCTGGGGTCCTGACAACACACCCAGACTTGGGTCCAGGCCCTGCCTGTTCCCATCCCTCGTGCACAGCCTATTTCCACCACCACCTTGGTTTTCCAGAGTTCAGCCCTTAGGACCCAAGTCTGAGAGCTGCAGCCTCTCCTGTCACCCAGAGTGGCCCCGTTTCCTTGAGCTGGACAGTGTCTCTCTTCCAGAGACACGGGGCCCTTGGTATCTGCTTTCTCAAGATTTTAGTGGCCTGGCTGAGGCTGGCTGGGAACCAGAAGACAGTTCAGCATGCAGCCCCTCACACCTGTCCCCCTCCCTACAATTTAGGATGCCCTTGCCCTTCCTCAGGGGATTTGAACATCAGCACTATCTGAACGGCCTGGCACTTTATAGGTGGGAAACTGAGGGCCAGGAGTGGAAAAAACCTTCCTGTCCCAAGCACTTACTACATCTTCCTATTTGACACATGGTCTCTTGTAATGAGCCCTCCTCCCCCAACCCCAAGTCAAAGACCCCTGGTTCCCTTTCCCTCCAGCCTGAGCATTTTTTCACCTGCGGAATCAAAATCATAACAGTGCCTCCTAATTCAAGTAATTATTTTATTGATGTGTGAGGGTTAAAGGTGGCTCTAGGGCCAGACTGCCTGAGTTTAGATCTAGGCTCCAACCACTCATTTGCTGTGTGACCCTCAGCCAGTTCACCTCCCTGTGCCTCCGTTTCCTCATTAGTGAAATAGGAGCAGCAATCAAAAAAACTTTGAAGAGATGCTGTGAGGCTTTAAAGGGTAAATGAAGTGGAATGCTCACAACAGGCTTACAATTGCTAAGTGCCCAATAAACATTATTAGTTGCTAACAGTGTGCCAGGTGCCAGGCACTGGGAACCCAGCAGTGTTTCCCACACCTCATTCCTGCCCTCCTGCCCTCAATCTAGTCTCAAGAAAGGTGTTTTTAGCCCTGGCTGGTAGCACAGTGGATAAGGCGCCGGCCTGTGAACCCAAAGGTCGCAGGTTCGATTCCTCAGCCAGGGCACATAACCAGGTTGCAAACCAGGTCTCCAGTCAGGTCTGTGGCTGGAGGCAGGTGAAATGCAACCATACATTGATGTCTCTCTCCATCTCTGCCTCTCTCCCTTTCCCCTCTCTCTAAAAA
>PVIW01007559.1:0-16212 GCA_004026585.1 Noctilio leporinus
GTCTTTCTTAAAGTCTTCCAAGATTTTCCTTATATATTTCGGAGCTCCTATGTTGGGTGCGTATATGTTTATCAGAGTTATTTCTTCTTGATGGATTGTTCCTTTAAGTATTATGAAATGTCCATCTTTGTCCCTTTTTATGGCCTTCATTGTAAAATCTATTTTATCTGAAATCAGTATTGCTACTCCAGCTTTTTTTGTGTGTGTCCATTTGCTTGATATATAGTTTTCCATCCCTTCACTCTCAATCTATGTCGCTCTTTTGTCCTGAGGTGGGTCTCTTGAAGACAGCATATATGTGGGTCATGTTGTCTTATCCATTCAGCTATCCTATGTCTTTTGATTGGTGCATTTAATCCATTTACATTTAAGGCTATTATTGGTTGATACTTATTCATTGCCATTTTCTCCCTTTGTGTCTGTATTCCTCTTTGGCTTTCTCTGTTTCTTCATTTTATTTGTTTACTTATTTTTAGAGCAGACCCTTTAGCATTTCTTGCAATGCTGGTTTGGTAGAGATGTATTCTTTTAGTCTTTTTTTTATCTGGGAAGCTCCTTATTTCTCCTTCTATCTTGAATGAGAGCCTTGCTGGGTAGAGTATTCTTGGTTGCAGGCCTTTGTTTACCATGACTTGAAATACTTTTTGCCATTCCCGTCTGGCTTGAATTGTTTCTGTTGAATAATCATTTGATAGCCTTATTGGAGCCCCTTTGTATGTTATTTGTCTTTTCTCTCTTGCTGCTTTTAGGATTCTCTCTTTGTCTTTGAAATTCGCCATTTTAATAATAATGTGCCTTGGTGTTGGTCTGTTAGGGTTGATCCTCATTGGGACCCTCTGTGCTTCCTGAACTGGATTAATGTTTTCACTCATCATGTTAGGGAAATTTTCTGTCATGACTTTTTTGAACAGGTTTTCCATTCCTTGTTTCTCTTCTCCATCTGGTATCCCTATGATACGGATGTTGTTACGTTTCATGTTGTCCTGTAGCTCTCTTAACCCCTCTTTAGTCTTATTCAGCCCTTTTTTATTCTCTTGTACTGTCTTGGAGTATTTGTTTACATTATCCTCCAACTCGCTGATCCGGTCCTCTGCTTCCTCTAGCCTACTATTGATTCCTTCCACTGTATTCTTCAATTCAGAAATTGTATTCTTCATTTCCTCCTGGCACTTATTGATAGTTTCTATGTCCGTTTTCATGCTGTTGTAGTTCTCAGTAAGTTCCTTGTAACTTCCCTGGAGTTCTTTGTAATTTCCCTGGAGTTCTTTGTAGTTCTCCTGGAGTTGTTTACAGTTTTCTTTGATGTGGCTGAGCTCACTGAGCTTCTCTATCATCATTCTTTTGAATTCCTTATCTGATATTCCAGGTGCCTGTTTCATTCTGTTTCATTTTGTGTTCTTTCTGGGGATTCTTCCTTTCCTTTTGGTGCTGGACTGATTCTTTTTTTCCCCATTTTGGGTGTCTGTTCTTGCTTGCTCTTTATTTATTTATTTATTTTTATTCTTTCCTTGGGTTAACCTGCTTTGCTTCCTTGCCTTAGTTGAGCACCCTTCTGTGATAGGAGATTTGTGGAGTTCAATGTTGCTGTCTCCCAGATATTCTCCACTTGCTGTTCTTGGTGTGTCCTTTATTTGGGCTGTCTGGTTGTATTCTGGGCCTGTGTGCTTTTAGCAGAAACAAAAACAAAAACAAACAAACAAAAAAAACCCCAAAAAAAACAAAACATAAAAAATAAAAATAAATAAAATGCAAAAGGAAAAAAGAAATAAAAATGATAATAATAATAAGAAGAAAGGGTTTAGATGGCTATTCACCCTTAATAATCCCTGACTGGTCCAGATGGAGCCTGGACCTGAGGGCGTTTAGCAGAGGGAAAAAAAAAAAAGAAAGAAAAAAGGGAGAAAGTCATAAGAGAAAGAGAAATCAATATTAATAAAGAAAAGGTTTAGGTGTCTGTTCACCATTTATGGTCTCTGTTTGGTCCAGGTGGAGCCAGGACCAGTGGGTTTTATCAGGGAGAAAAGAATGGAGAAAGAAAGAAAGAGAGAGAGAGAGAGAGACAGGAAGGAAGGAAGAAAAGAAAGGAAGGAAGGAAGGAAAGAAAGAAAAAAAAGTGGGAGAAAGTCACAAGACAAAGAGAAATCAATATTAATAAAGAAAGGTTGTAGGTGTCTGTTCCCCCTTTATGATTTCTGATTGGTCCAGGTGGAGCCAGAACCTGTGGGCTACTGGCCTCCTGCTGGTCCTGCTGGCCTCCTCTGCCTCTGGGCTGTGCTCCCCTGTGTCCAGATGCTGCCCGCTCCAATTCCTATGGTCCTGAAGACGTCTCACGCTCCCTGTCTTGTCCTCTAGCTGCTTTGGTACTCGAGAACACCATCAGCACTGCTCTCTACTCTGTTGCCATCTTCTCTCCTCTCTTGTCAGGTCTTGATCTGGGATAGCTCTTGCTAGGATGGCTGCTTGTCTGTTTCTTTCTTCTTGGTTTGTCTTATATCCCTGACCAAAGACATATTCCTTTCTTATTTTTTAATGTGGTTATATGTTTACTAACTTAAATCTTATATCTTTAAAATATAATTTCTCTGGGTATTATATGAAAAGGAGGTAATATATCTTGAAATGAAGAGTCTAAATTTTTGGACATATATGTGCTGTAGATCAAGTATAACATTGTTTCTCTTAGCAAATCATTAGTAGTCTTCTCTCATAAATTATGTTTGAGAAAGAACAGATCAGGACTATTTTAATGGTCCAGATCTCATACAGAATAGAGTAATTAATGTGGTGGCCATGATTACATTCATATGGGAAAGCATACAGGCGCATGGCCAAGGGACTTGCCAAAATGGAAAAACATTAGTTTTATAAAGGTGGTAAACTTTCGAATGACTATCTCTTTTGGCATTTCAGAATTTCTGTATTATATTGCTTTGCAAAAAGGACATAATTTTTTAGCATATATTGTAAATTACATTTAAAAATCATGCCACTTACACAGACTCCCATTAAAGGACTCAGGTGCTTATAAGACAAAGTTAAAACTCTGAACTGAATAACCTCAAAGTTTTTCACAAACATGTTCCCAAAATGCTTCTCTTCTTATCTCTGTGTTTTCTTATGCTACATCTAGCCAGTCTTGTCTCCCATCCCTGATACAGATGCTATTACTTTCTGCCATATTTTAAGTATTGAAACACTTTTTTGCAGGGTTGTTTATCTAGTTACAGGATACTGGTACTTCTGGTCCCTTCTTTTGCTGAGCTTATTTGGAATCCTGACTGTCTACTCTTCGTTGCTGTTGGTGAGTCACGTTCTCTGTTTCTCCCACTCCCTTCCTAAGTAGCCTCACGAGGTGCTCCTGCCTATGGTACAGTGCCAAATTGGTACTAGGAGCCCTCTGAACCTAAGATCACTCTTGTCTGGGTTGTAGTTTGCATCAGTTGCTTGAATTTTAGGCACTAGGGATCAATGAAGAAAAATGAACTTATGCTATTAAAGGATGCATCTTATCACTTTGACCCTTTGAAAAGTTTTTATAACCTATTTTATGGTTCACTCAATATTGCTATTTTAGGCATTCACAACTTCACATCAGCATTACCTTCACATTTTTAACTAATTCATTTTTATATCTTGTCTCTTGAGGATCAGTTTTTCTGAGCCTTACAAATTAGCTAGTTTTAAAAACCTGTTATAATGTACAAATGCTAGTCTGCTAGTTCAGGTGCAAATTACATTCCAGCAAGAGTCTTTTGGCAATAATGACCCTGCTTCTGTTATTACATAGTAGTGTCATGTAGGGGTAGAAATTCAGGCCAGGCAAGATGTATGTCTGTGGAAGAGGAAAGCTTATGGGAGGACAACTGTAACCCATCTGAGTAGGTGGGTTCGCAGACACCTGCCAGACAACTGAAAAGCTAAACCCAAAGGTCTTTTGAAGATAGAGAGGATTTCTTGTAAGGTAGCTACACAAGGAGACTGGACGCAAGACTCAATTCAGTCTCCTGAAAGAAAGGCCTGAGACAAGTTGTAACAGTTGAGGGTAAGAGGAGGGTATGTTTTCCTAAGTTTATACTTGGGAGGTTTGATTGGATAATTTTGAGATTTAGGCATATAGGGTAAAGGATATGAGAGAGGCAAGGGAAGGCACAGAGGATTTCCAATCTTGGCAGTTTGGTGAGGGAGAAAAGAAGTTTGAAGAGTTCTCTTGCAGACTCAAGTTAGCTCAACTCATCTCAGCTAGTTTCAGCTGATCTCTGTTGAGGGACTGGAGAAATGCTTCCTGTTTTTTCTTTTCCTGTAAAGTACTTTTAAAATTTTGGTTACTGTCCAATTTCTTAGTGTCTGGTTTCAGCCCAGTCTAATTTGGTCCTTGTAAGTCACAAAAAATCTTTATTAAATGTCTGGTTTCACTCCTCCCTCTTCTTCCAGGGGTTTCCTCAGTCCTGAGGGATGGTGTGGCACAGGCACAGCACTGCCTGTAACGTATTCAAAGTTTGTATCAACCACCAACCTGAACCAAGGAGGCAGACTCAGTGATTTTGTTTTCTTTTTTAAGATTTTATTTATTATTTTTAGAGAGAGGGGAAGGGAGAGAGGCAGAGAGGGAGAGAGATATCAATGTATGATATTGCCTTTCTCCTGCCTCCAGCTATGGAACTGGCTGGAGACCAGGCTTGCAACCTGGTTATGTGCCCTGGCTGGGAATCAAACCAGTGACCTTTGGGTTCCCAGGACAGCGCCTTATTCACTGTGCCACCAGCCAGGGCTTCAGTCTCAGTTTTAAGAAGATCAATAGGACATGTGTTGTTTCACAACTTTTAGGAAATTGGAGTTTTTCAGTGCCCATTTGCACATAGGGCAAATACATTTTTCTCTGGTTTTACAGTTTCTTGTCCTTACTAATTTACTATCTGATAGAAAAGAACCCAACCTTCAAATCAATTGCCATTTGCATTCACTTTTTCTCTCAATAAAACATATTAATTAATATTAATTATGATGTGAGTGATAAATACTGAGAATACAGAGGTCAATAAAACATAACCAGTTTCTGTTTTTATGCTGGCACTTCAAAGAGATGTATGAAATGTAAACTTACTATAGTCCCTTAATTCAATAAATTTAGAATCTACTAGAGCACCTTAATAATAGAAAAAACTAACACAGGCAGAGCATTATAACTATCGTTAGAGACAATAAATTTCTGCATAGATTCTGATAAGAAACATGTGACTTCTGCCAAGAGGATTAATAAGGCTTCTTGGAAAGCTTGGTACTTGAGTGGGATCTTGAAGGGGTGTTGGAGTTGGACGTGAGTATATGGGGATGGAGAGGAATACTTCAGGCTGAGAAACATCATGACTAAGTTGGCAAGAAAGAAAAATGCAAGGTGTGACCATATAAGAAGGAAGGGCCAGTTTTGTTAGTATGAAGGTCATAATGAAGAATAATAGGGAACATGGCTAAAAACATAGGCTTGTGACAGCTTTTGGAGGGTCTGGAAAGTAAGTCTATATAACATTTGGCATAAATCAGATTTCTATTTTAGGAAAATAATTCTAGAAGTTGTGGTGTGGAGGGTGACTGTAGGCAGAGAGACCGGTTAGACACTTTTCTTTATAAAAGGTAAAAATGCAGATAAGTGAAGTGGTCTGGGCCAGACTCTGGCCACTGAATTGTACTACTTTCAAACGCAATAGACATGAACTGCTGTAGTTAGCTTCTAAGGTGGGAAAGAGCTATTGTCCAATAAGGCATATATTTTATATTTATTGAAGTTCAATAATTCTTTTAATATTTTCACAGGGAAATCATTTTCAGGTTCCCCATCCATCAATTTGAAAGGTCCTGTTTTATTTTCTCTATTTTTATTGTTGACACTATTGCATATGTGTCCTCCCACACACACACCTTTGTCCCCCTCCTCCCAGCCAGCCCCCAGCCCCACTTACCTCCAGCCATCACCACACTATTGTCTGTGTCCATGGGTTATACATATATGTTTTTGACTCATCCCTTCACTTTTCATACTTTAACAAACTTCCTACTCTAGCCTACCTTTTTTGAATACATACAATGGCAACAATAGTGAACAAAGAGAGAGACTTTAGTTCTGTTTCCAGCTCTGTATTTGGGTTACTTTGTAACCTTGGTCAAGTCATATAACTCTACTGAAACTTGGTTTCTTTTGTTTGAAATGAGAATGGTAATATTTAATATAATGGTATTTTATAAGTCTGGGTAAAAAAGAAGTGAATCATATACATAAAATCATTTTGGTAAAAAGGAAGTGTCATATACATTACAACACTTAGTCATAACCTAAGCATCTGAGGGCTCCAGTTTTCCCTTTGCATCTCCATGTAGACTTGGTGCCAGGTTAGATTTAGATTCAGATCAAATTAACATTTATTGACTACGTGCAGTATTAACAATGGTTAACAGTTTTAACAACAACATTAGTTCTTCTAGAAAGAGCTTTTAAATGACCCTTGAAAATGCTGGTCCCTGACTACTGTTCGCTCACAAGTGGGTCTATGTAATAATTCCAGTAGTGAGGTCCATCACAGGGAAGAGAAATTGGTAGGAACTTAGGAAGGATATCAGTGTATGGAGAGCATAGTAATTAGTTCTTTCTAGGGATGCTGGTAAAAGTTACCATGGGAGGTGACATTTGAACTGGCTTTGCAAGGTCAGTGGCAAGGGGAAGAAGAGCTTATCAGCCAGAGGAACAGCATGGCGAACTCCCAGAAGCTAAAAATGCAGGTATAGCAAGAAGTGAATGAAGTGAAAGGCTTTTGAATACAGAACAGTGCTGTGGGCCACAACTTGGTGATTTCAGAATAACCTTCTTTTTCTTCTTTGCTTTTTCAGGTACTTGGATTTTTGTTGATTTGGGATGGGTATGAACTATACCTACACTGGTGTCATAAGGTGAGACATCTGAATCTTCAAGGAGACCTAGACCAAGACTGAATGTGCCTTTTTGGCACTCAATGTTTAGCAATGTTTAGTTCTTTCTTCATTGTCCCCCTTAGAAAGAAGAGATCTACTTATTCTGTTATAACTGAAATCATTAAATTTCTAACATAATATATCTGATCTAAAGGATCCGAATGCAAACTTTACTTTTCTCACCACTTCTTATCAACCTACTCTGACTCTACTATTCCCACTTCATTAAAATATTAGGCAAGCTCAAGAACATTCTCATTTTAGTCATTAAAAATTCAATTTGTTGTAATAACCCAAACTCTTAGCTTTATAAGACTTTCTCCCTCCGTCACTGGTGGAGAAAGCATGATTGTTTTATTACCTCCCTTTCACCAAAGGAGAGTTCAGGAGAACAGGATATAGGATAAAAGAACATAGTCCTACAAGGAAGGGCAAGGGGGTCATCTGGGGTTGATCCATTAGGACCATGTACAGTAAATGCACCATTGTTGGGTCTTTACCCCGTGGATGCATTTTCAAAGACTCTTCTGCTGAGAACCTTGACTACAACTCTCTTAATGGAGTCCAGGCCTGTCTTCCTATGCTACCTGAAATTTGTCTGGTGAGGTCCTTTTCTTTGGAGCTTTTTAAAATGACATGAGTGTGACCTCTCTCAAAGGATCTGTATTTGGTCCCCAGAAAGCAGGCTTCTTTGCCCCACCATGTGTAGCATGTAGGTCATTTCCAACATAGCCTTCTCCTTCATTCTGTTGTGCCCTGTGCTTGAGCAGCAACACCATGCCCCTTGCTTTTTTGTGCACACTTGTAGGCATGGGTCTGATACATTTCCTTGTGTTTCCTGAAATCCAGGAACATGTCAAGTTTTCCAAGTTTTTCCCTTAAATTTCCTTGCACTCTAGAGATACATATGAACTAGAAATATAAATTTAAGTGTTATTACAATAGAATGGATGGAAATTGAAGTCATAAGGTGTTACAGGGAAAGAATGTGAATTGAGAAGTGAAGAAAATAGGTCTTACGGAGATTACCATGATTAGTTAGTCATACCAAAATTTGTATGGGTCAATCCATCTGATTACATTCTAGGCTTGTGCCTGTTAGAGAAGCCATGCTCACCCTATGTCTGCTGCTACCTGGCCTCTGCCACAGCAGGGTCTTATCCTTGCCTTGAAATCAGGAAGCCCGTTTCAGTGGCAGCATCTCTCACCTTTATTCTGCGTGGAGGAGAGCCACAGCAGCACTTTTCATGGACGTTGACACTTTCCTCACTGATGTACCTTTTCATGTCCTCTGAGACCTCCCACAGAACATGGGAGTGGACAGGCTGGCTAATCATGGTGACAGAATTCTGGCAAACTTTTCTCATTAAATCTTTGGCCACTTTCTCCTATATGACACTAATTTCATTAAGCATGGGCCACTGTGGAGCCAAGGTTTCCAATAACCAAAGAAATGATGAAAACCACTTTGAGATGCATAATACCTGGATTCTGGTAAACTGTAATCCAAAGCTCTAGTAGATGTATCATATCAATAAATTTTCAAATCAGTGGAGGATGGGCTTATCAGACTTGAGAGGAAAGACTGCTTCTGTTGGCTTGAAGCTTTGCTTATAGTGTGCTCTGAATAAACCTGGAGGCAGAGCGTTAGCACCAGGCCTGTTCCTGGTGCTGTTCCTCTTATACTTAGGGATACTCAGAGAGGAATGAATGACTTCAATCAAAACTCCTTATACACATGTTAATAACCCCACCTCCTGGGAAACACGTATAAAGATGTTTATTAGCCAAAGATAATGAGAGTCCTTACCTATGAAAATATGTAGCAGGTATATCTGGGTTGATCAGTGTAAAAAAACCTGGAATTTATAGATTGGTAGGGTGGGAGGCATGGCTGGCTGGAGTTGTATAATTATTGGGATATAAGATCAGGATGCTCCATAACCATAAAAGCTCCTTCTCCGAAGCAGTGTCTCCACACATTACACGTTTGCTCAAAACGCATTACACGTTTCAAGTCGAAGACTAGAATGTATCCTAGAGCAAGAGAGAAAAGAACTTTTATGAGTATTCGAATTTGACAGGACCAGATTTCCCCAAGGGAACATGTTTTCTATACCTAATTGCTTATATGCTTTAAATCACTAGTTAAGGTTGGTATTTGGTAAGGTCCAAGAATCAAGAGACTCGTGTAAGTCTGATTTGATAGTTAAACCTTTGTGTTGTGGTGCATTTAGTCTGCTAACAGGTTATTAAAGGTTTTTGCATCTACATACATAGGAGAGAGGCCTATAATTCATGTGTTGCTAAATGACAGAAATACGTTCATTAGCAGTTTTGTGATTGTGCACATCGTAGTGTACCTAGTCACCCCTCAGTGCTAGAGCCTATTGCTCATAGGCTACAAACCTGTAGAGCATGTTACTGTACTGAATACTGGAGGCAATTCTAACACAATGGTTAGTATTTATGTATCTAAACATAACTAAATATAGAAAAGATACTTCACAGTATCAGACTTGAGAGGAAAAAAAAAAATTCACATTTTTACTATTGGAGTGTGGTAAGTTTGTTTATGCCAGCATCACCACAAATGCTTTACTGATGCATTGTACAATTACATTATAATAACTATAGTGTAACTAGATGGTAGAGGTTTTATCAGCTCCATTATTATCTTATGGAAACCACTGTTGTATATGAGGTTTGACCAAAATGTTATTAACTTTTTTTTTTCTTGTCATGTACTTGTTGAGTTTAGGTATCACTATTTTGTTGGCTTCATAAGGGAAGTTAGAGTGTGCTACCTCTCTTTCTATTCTCTGGAAAAGTTTGTTAAGGATTGGAAATATTTCTGAAATACAGAGGTAAGCAAAAGTAGGTTTAGAGTTGTTTGTAAAGAAAAAGACATGCAGCTTAGAATTATTACAGTAGCTTTATTAACTCTGTTTCACATACCACAACTGTAGACCTACTGTTGTCCACCCCTGTATTTGGTAAAATTAACCATTCATGCCATTAAGGCTTGGAGTTATTTTGTGAGAAGGTTTAATTATGGTTTCAGTTACTTAAATAGATATACAGATTGGGGAAAGGAAGAAACTAAGCACTCTCTAGAAAGCAAGGCAAATGTACAATAGAAAGACTATATGTTTGAAAGAGAAGAAGTTAAAATTATTTCTTCTCAGTCTCAATGTTCTTTATGAAGTATACAGTATTCTGGCATGAGGCAGATTCTATTCATCTGCCCAGAAGGTATTTACTGAATGCTTACTATGTCAGACATTCTGCAAGGTAGTAAGGATATAATCATAAATATTTTTACTTGATGTCAGGAAGCTTAAGTCTATTGGGAAAACACACACATTGAAAAGGTAATTATAAAATATTATTTACTTGTGACTATAGTGAGTGGAATGAAGAATCAATGAATATTTATAATGGTCATTGTTGAAATAGAGAGAGGTTCCAGGCAATGCTGAGGCTAGAGTAAAGGCATCAGACCATGTAGCTGTGATTTTCTGCCAGCCATGCCATACAAAAAAAGGTAAATGATTGGATTTATCCAATATTGGGGATTTGCAAGGTGGTCAGAGTAAAAGGATGAGAAAATGAGGCCCCTGACATTGTGGGGATGGACATACAATTCCCAAGGGCAGTTCTGATCCAAGCCTAGTGCCCGGAAGTCAGGAGATACTGTCTTGTTTCCCCAGATCCTGATTGTGCTAGTGATTGGGATATGCACGTTTTTTATGGTGATTTTATGCACATTCTGGAAGGACAGGTGGCTGACAGTGGGGCTGTCACTGAAGGTAAGCATTATCCTGCAGGTCTAGCACTGTTTGTCCAGTGCGGTCAGCCTAACTTTTGGCTTTTTCCCAGGTCTTTGCTCCCTACATGCACCTGAGTGGCATAACAGTGATGGTTCTCCTTTGTTGGCCTGTGGCCTTCTACTTGGTCCATTTGGAACAAGAAGGTATGTCAAGTAGGTGGAGCCTCATCCTTTCAGCTCTGGCTTTAGCTGGATTAATCAGCAAAGCACAAGCTTGGTAGACATCCGCCATTCTGCCCCTTTGAAATTCATTGAACTTACTACTCAGGCATGTTCCTTGTGGTCAAACTCACAACCCCACATGGCCTGTCAGAACATTTTCCTGACCAAACAGGCCTGCTTCTAAAGAGGGATACACCTGGGAAAGTAAGAATTATCTCCATGTTACACAATAACTGTCTGAAATGGAATGGGGTTGGGGGAGGGTCCGTGCCATTTTAATTTTATGTGACAGAATGATGGTGCTAGTCACTCTTCTTTTAGATTGTATTCAAATGTTACTAATTTCAACTCATGAACTTATACCAGGTCAGAGATCCCTAGTTACACTCTAGCAATGCAAAAGAGGTCTCTGTGAGTCCCTGTCACACTTGGGTACTTAGAGCATGAGGAGAAATGTCTGCCTCTGCCACTGGTTTCCTCTCCATTCTTTGCCCTAATATCATGGAAACAAAAAAAAAAATCAGAGCTAAATACTAAATTGTCTTGAGAATGGATTTATCTCCCAGCACCTTTACTGGGAAACCAGTAGAATCTTCTTTTTGTGTATTTCATTTTACTATTGGTTAAACAAGGACTGTTTGCTACCTGGCTGTACAAGGATGGAGACAAGAGAATGACTGGAATGGTAGAGTTGCTATTTTGTGTTTCCACCCATGTGGATGTGTGTGCAGGTGGTGAATTCTAGGAAATGTTTTGAGGCAAGAGCTTAAAGGGGACAATAATGAACTCTTATTTTTCATTTCTGAAATTTTAGCTAGATTCAGAAGACACAAGATTATACATCAAAGGAGACTAAGAGTCAAGAGATGTACTAGACTCACAAAGCTGAGAGGTTAGAGCTGGAGATATAGATTTGAAAGTAACTAAAGTACATAGCTGGTAACTTAAAAATGTAAAATCCTCAGAGGTCCATAATTATAAATGTTGGGGAGTGGCCAGTGATAACAGGCATTGTGGATGAGCTGTGTGTATGAGACAGAGAGAGAGAGAGAGAGAGAGAGAGAGAGAGAGAGAGAGAGAGAGAGAGAGAGGAGCAAATACCTTTTATTTATTGACTACTTATTATGAGTCAACACTGTCAAATCAACTGTATGAAGTAGGTGTCAGCAGCAAGATAGCCCCATTTTGCAGAATGAAGTGAATGGAGACCCAGAGAGGTTAAGCAATGTATCATTAGTCACACAATTTGACAGTGGTACTATCTGGCTTTGAACTCCGGTTTCTGTCAGCCAGTAGCCCTTCCACAGTCATACACTGCATTATATATAGGGACATTTTAGGCTGATCTTGACAGGCTTCAGGGTTTTCTCAGCACCAGCCATTCTACCCCAATTCCTGAGAAGGTGTTCCTTAATATGCCATATTTTCCCTTTCCTTTCCACCCCCTACACAATCATTTCCTGTACATTTTTAGTCAAATATTGCTTTCATAATTGTGCTTACATTTAGATAGTCTTGTAGTCAATTCGCTGAAAATAAATAGGGATGTGACAGAAATAGAGAGTAAATCAGGCAGTCTGCAGACTCAATGAAACACATGCACTGAGTATTTACTAAATGCTGCTTTGGGATAGTTGGTTGCCTGGAATGGATCTCCATTCCTCTATCTTTTTTCTTAACTCCCTGTTTCTTTCAAATTTTTCAGCTGTACAAGTGGCTATTGGATTGCCTTTTCTTCTGATCCTTATGTGTCTCTTTGTGGTGCCATTGGGGACTTATTCTCCCTGCATTCAGGAGAAGGATACATTGGGACCCAAGCCAGGCATCTTTGGACATAGAGGTGCACCCATGGTATGTGTGAGTATGAAGGATGTGACTGAGTATCTGTGTGCATGGGCTTTATGGATAGGAGAAGGGGACCTCAGACTCTAAGGAACCTCTGGAGAAGAAATGGGATTGGCCTCAAATGACAAGAATAAAGAGTTAATTGACCTGGATTGCACTTGAACCCAGGTCACCTCTTAATCCATTTCTTGTTATTGTGCCCAGTGACATTGCCTCAGATGCTCAGATGAGCAGAGGCCCAGATTCATCTTGGATGGAGGAGAATATAGACAGTCTCTTTGAAAAATTTCTGAGGGAGCCAACCTCTACACCCTAAAGCCCTTTTATTACTGGGCTCTCTCCCTGCTATAAAAGGGATGATAGGAGGAGAAGCTCTGATGTAGGTTGTCTGATGTCCTTTTCTTTTACAGCTGGGGCCTGAGAATACCATGATGGCCTTTGAGAAAGCTGTTGAAAATGAGGCCTTTGGGCTAGAGTCTGATGTATTTTTGAGGTAGGAAAGCAGGAGTTGGGTAGGGAGGAGATAAGGCCAGTGCCATGGAAGATGACCAGCCTGGCCCAGGGAGGGCAAGCCCTACGGGTATCTCCTGTGCTCATGTGCCATAGATGCACATAGCATACACACAAACAACTTCTTTCTTCCAAATCATATTCTTAATTATAAGCTCATAAATCAAACACACTCTATATAGACTCCACACATAATTCACATTTATTCTCATCGCAAACAATGTGTAAAACTGAAACCCCATGCACTTGCCTAACAATATGCATACCTAACAGTCCCTGGATACTGACTATATTCCAGGCCTTCTTCTGAGTGCTGTTGAGAGGCAAATTAGTAGAATATACTCTTGCCTTAGAGTTGTGTTCTCAACCAGTGGAGACATGGCATGTTTACCACAGTATAAGACCATTTATAGGGGTACCTTCTAGAGAAGATTAAGTTAAATGCAGAGGAACATCAATGGAGGAAAAGCCCACCTCCTATTTTATGAAAAAGACCTATGTACTCAGGATTGCATCTATTCTTGTCTGGGAAGCTCTTTATCTTACCTTCAATTCTAAATGATAGCTTTACTGGGTAGTGCAATCTTGGCTGTAGGTACCTTCTTTTTTCATGACTTGGAATATTTCATGCCAATCCCTTCTAGCTTGCAAAATTTCTTTTGAGAAATCAGTTGACAGTCTTATGGGAATTTCACTATAGGTAATTAATTGCTTTTTTTGTTGCTGCTTTAAGATTCTCTTTATCTTTAACTGTTAGCATTTTAATTATGTTGTTTCTTGGAGAGAGCCTCTTTGCATCCATCTTGTTTGGTACTCTCTATGCTTCTTGGACTTGCACATTTATTTCCTTCACCAAATTAGGGAATTTTTCTTTCATTATTTTTTCAAATAGATGTCCAGTTTTTTCTTGTTCTTTCTCTTCTCCTTCTGACCCTGCTATGGTGTAAATATTGGAATACTTGAAGTTGTCCCAGAGGCTGCTTTACACTATCCTTGATTTGAGAGGGCAGGGGACTCTTTCTTCTTGTTGTTCTAATTGGTCATTTTTTGCTTCCTTGTGCTCCAGATCATTGATTTGATTTTGGCTTCATCCACTCTGCTGTTATTTTTCTGTAAATTGTTCTTTATTTGAATCAGTGTATCCTTCATTCCTGACTAGATGCTATTGAAGTTCTCACTGAGTTCTTTGAGCTTCCTAATAATCAATGTTTTGAACTCTGCATCTGATATATTGCTTACCTCCATTTTGTTTGTTTCTTTTTCTGGAGTTTTGATCTGTTCTCTCATTTGGGCCATATTTCTTTGTTACCTCATTTTGGCATCATCCCTGTGTTTGCTTCTATGTATTAGGTAGAGCTGCTATGACTCCCTATCTTGGTAGCGTGGCATAATGTAGTAGGTATCCTGTAGGGTTGAGTAACACAACCTCCCCTATCACCCAAGCTGGATACTCGAGGTGCACAATTTGTGTGGGCTGAGGTACACCCTCATCTTGTAGTTGAGCCTTGATTACTGTTGGGAGGTCAATGGGAGGGATTTTTACAGACGAGTTATCTGCAAGGACTGGCTGTGACCACTGACCACCAACCCCCACTTCATGGAATATCAGGTTTGTGGGGTCTGGGCAGTGGAGCTTTGACGTAGCCTATAGTTGTCCACGACCAGGTGTATGGGCTCTGGGGTTTCCCAGTGGTGCAGGCCAAGGTGAGTTCCCACCTGTGTTTTGCCTGAGGCCACTCTGCCTGAGCTATAAAGCAATCTGAGATGGCTGCTACTTGTGCTGGGTTGGAAGTTCCCAGGTGAAGCCAAGCTATGAATCTATTCTGGTTGCTGCTAGTGCTGGGCCTGGGGCCACTTAGCAAAAAAATATGGAGGTTGAGGGCCCACTGAGGCTGACTATTACTTGTTTGATAGGATTTAGGAATTCGTAAAGCATGAGCTAAGACTAGCTATTCATATGGAAAAGCAGCTTGTGTGGACCTGTAAGTTGGGTTGAGTGGAGTCTCTGGGGGTATCCAGGGCAGGGCCAAGTAGTGTTAGCCAGGTTAATGGATTCTCAGATATGGCACTGGCCTGCTGGCACTGTGGATTTTTGTGAGGAGAGTTCAGGAAAGGAACAATGGCTTCTGTGTGCTATTCTAAGACAAAATTATCCCCCAGCTCTTGCCTTGATGCCAGACTCTTCAGTTTTTTCTTGAATGCCCCACTGGTACCTTTCAAGCTACCACCCTGGTGCTGAAGCTCAGAGAGAGTAAGTCTCTGTCAGATTCTTTAAGAGGAACTACTTGGGACCCCAGAAGTTTCTTCCACTGACTCAGACCCTGCTGGTTTTTGCAGCCAGAAGTTATGGTGACTTATTTTCCTGGCACTGGAACACTGGGCTTTGGGGCATGCTATGGGGCTAGGACATCTTGCTCCCAATATCCCTCTTGAATTTTTATCTACCATATGGAATATGGTAGTTCCACAAGCCAGTTCCGCATCTCTGCCCCTCCTACCAATCTGGATGGATATGGTTTCTTTAATTCTATAGTTGTCAGACTTCCATTCACCTAGATTTCTGATGGTTCTAAGTGATGGTTATTGTATATTTTAGTTATAATTTTGATGTGGTTGTGGGAGGAGGCAAGCATGCTCACCTATGTCACCATCTTGATTGGAAATTATATTTATTTATATAAATTATAATATACAAAGTGATGAGCATTACTGGCTGGAGCCCCAAAGAGGCACATGTGAGAAAAATTTTTTAAATTATAATATACACAGTGTATAATAGAACAATTTTATATTCTGTAATAGCTATACAATCTTTATGTTACCACCAACAGTCTCAAAGGTTCCAGTGTCTCCACATTCTTACTGATGCTTGTTTTTTGTTTTGTTTTTGCTGTTTAGTTTTTTTT